>JASANE010003294.1:0-38842 GCA_030248225.1 Trileptium ribeirensis | reverse complement strand
GTTGACTTACTTCGTTCAGTTACGTATTGCTGGGTCAGTTATTTTTGTCAAACCGAAATCTTCTTCGGTCGCATGGGAGAAACTATCCCGTCTGACAACTTGTCACATCGCGGTCAATAGCTAATTCCCACAGTCGTGATTTGGCTTTAGTTCTCAAGGACCAGATACATCATCCAACGTGCTGGTACTTAAACCTTTCTTAAAATCTCATACCATTGTAGGTACCGCAATATGAGATAATTCTGGAGCCGCCAAAATCCAGTATATAACTTTAACGACTTAAGTTTTCACCATATTTAAAGAGAACGACAAAATATGTTCTACAAATTTATATAATACAAATCAAATACATCTCCAGTAAAAACATAATAATGTTGCATGAAATTAAATTGGACATAGAATATACATCAAAATACAGAATACACTATATATATTTCTTCAATTGACAAATAAAAATATACTTATCTTCTTTCCTATTCCAAACAAAAAAATAAAAAGCACTGTGTCAAATCAGATGAGGGAAAACAATAAAAATTCATTCAATGTCGGTAACAATAATTCCTGATATGTCAGAAAGAAATTTATAGCGATAAACGTGACTTACTAAATGAGAGTAAAACAACCTTGAATGCCACGCAGTCGACAATCGCAGCTGTTCTTCCGATAGAGTAGCTAGCAGCTCACTCAGTGTTTCTGAAAAATGCTGCTAATTACTTTATCTTCAATTATAGCGTCAGACATTCGGGCTACGACTTCTACTTCATAGCCTTAACACCAAAGGTAATAACGTAAAATGTACATAAGATCATAAAGCATTATGGTAGAGATTCTAAACTAAATCAACGTGCTGTAGTAGCTAACGCGATTAAAAGTTTTTAAAGAATAATATTGCAAATATGAGTTTTCGCAGAGGCCGAGACGCTAAAACAAAACATGTGTGTCAGAATACTGTAAAAATAAAGTTATAGCTTAACAGAATATCATTTTTACCCGAGCAGCCATCAAAAAGTATAAACATGGGGAAGGTTTTGACGAATTATGAGCTTTATTCGCGCAGGAATAATTGGCTAAAATGTATTTTATTTCGGTAATCACGTTGTACTTGATCTTTTGAGTCGCTTCCCAATAAACGTTGAATGTCAATATATCATAGAGACCTGAAACAGTGATATTTTTTACCTTTGTTAAATGTTTGTATTGTTTTCACCAAAGTTGACTGCCTCCTTTAGAACAAAATAAATAGCTAGCAAACATCGAGAAGAACAAATCAATAAATTTTACATAATATGGCTAGAACAGACAAATTCCTATAAACAACAATCTAACTAAAATTCATTTAATAGTGTGAAACGTTTTTTATATAACCTGCTCAACAGGAACGAACATTTTGCACAACACAGGTTCATGACTCATTCGAACAAAAAATAGGGAACATGTGAAAACTTTCGAAAATCCAGCACGCATCGAACGGGTAAAATTGTTATATTTATTAGTTAAGCTGCCATGAGAAAAACCTTAACGGATATTTTTATATTATTGAAAAAATCATAACCTCAGTAATTTCGCTAAAATAAATATTTACGTTATATTACCACGAGGGGTTGCTCGAAAACCCAAAAATGTTCCGACAAGCCAGCGATTATGTTTTAGAATTTTCTTCTTTTCCTAACTCAAAGCAAAAGCAAGAAACCTCATAGAGTACTCGCAAAACATTATTGTCGCATTTCGAGCGAGGCGCGAGCAAGTGCTTCGCTCGAGATTGCTCATGTACTAAAAATTAATAATAAAATTATATTTTAAATCGAGTTTATTTCGAGCAAGTCGAGAGAAAGCAACAGTCATTTTGGCGCGTACTGTTGTAGTTTCCAAACAAATTAATCGTCGCGAGAGATATATTACGTATTGATATTTGTGGAGATTATATATAATTCATTCCTGAGCTAAAATTTGGAATTTCACTGTGTGCTTCTGTTGCCGGCGGGTGTAACGACGCACGAAGGAAGATGACAGAAAATATCAGTTTTCCTAGTTATTTTAAATAACAGGGTTTTTGATTTGCAAAAACATATGCGCTGTCGCTCCGCTTCAACTCGGTAGGCTAGGTATTACATTTATGCTGTTTATCTACTTACTATTGATTAACAAGCGTAAAATAGTATAAATAAATTATCTGTGATCATAAATAAAGTCGGAAAAAGTTACTAAACTTAATAGATAAATCTAAGTAGACAGTACAACTTACTGGCACCGTTCTTAGTACGTTCACAATCCATTTTCAATATTTTGCGCAAAACGAACTGACTTTGAGAATATTCAACCAAATGATAACTCTCATCGTTGCAAGGCACAAATTCTTCTTTTGCTAGCTCTACTATTGCTTCAAGTACCGGTGTGATGTCGGCTAAAAGTAATAGGAACAGAGTAAGTTAAATTACAACAGATATGAGAGTACTACGAAACAATAACGTTGTTTTTCACATCCAAAATTATTGCAAAAATTGCTATTTAGGCTTATGTTATCAATAAATCATCAATCACAGGAATTTTATTTAAAACCATAAAATTTATTAGCTAAAGATAATCTAGCAATACAAAAATGCTTTTCAGTAATTTCTCACGGCGGCTTTTATATATGCTTACAGTTTAGAAGAGCATGAGGACATAACCACCTTTGCCTTGAGCGGGATTTGTGAATCCGAACTAATATTTCGCAGAACTTACTGTAAAACCCATTGTTGATGACTGTTTGAGGAATCATATTGTTTTCTTGCCAAAGTTAATAGCAAGCCCTAATTTACTAACGTCGACGTAATAATTCTGAAAATGGCAGCTAGCGAGTTTGTCTAGTCAACAGCAGAGATTCACAAAAAAGCAGGCAAAATCAACTAGTTCGTTCTTGTCTCATTAAATTTTTGTGGCTAACGATCACTTCTGCATACTTTACAGCAGTATCGTTTTAGTCGCTGATACATAGCTTAGTACATCCGCCTTGTACTCTAGCTGTATTTAAATAGTTCGCTTAATATTTGGAACGTGCTAAAATTTATACGAAATTATATTTCAGAATGCGCTGCTGCCGAAGATCGAGCGAGCTACGATCGCGCTGCGAGCAACATCCTTCATCTTTAACGAGTGCTTATACTTGCGGAGCGAAAGGAGCAAGATTACTACTCTACAACATCAATGACTAATTTTAAAGTTCCAAATTTTGAGCTTTATTAGCCCCGCCAAACTCCGTAAAACGACAGTATTATGCCAGTAATATACCAAGGAAAATTTTCCTGCAGTTCAAAATCATTTCACCCTTTATATTATCCTCCAATAACCCAACAGCCTTGAAGATGCAAAATATACAAATAGCAGCTTTACAAATCAAGAGTAATTTCGATTTGAGGACTTGCTGTACTGGATGTGTACCATGAAAATACCATTGATTCTATTGAGTTCAGCGACGCCCAAAACATAGACACATTGGAGTTAACAAAGAACTGTTATAATTGAATGTTTTAGATCCTTGCTGCGTCCCAGAGTTAATGACACGACCAGTGTAAATTTAAAACAATAATAACATCATCTTGATGAATATTAACTAACCATATAAACACACTTTTCGCCTCTCTTCAACTCTCATCGCAATACAATAATAAAGTATTGCACTATACTAATTTTATTATATATTACTGATACAGTTGCTGACATTGTTTTGGGCTTCTGTCGACTGTGCTATCTCACGTAACGTTGCTGCGCTAAAGCATTATTAATTTTGGCTCATTCATGGATAGAAAACGGCAACTTTTACAAGCTTATATGGCACAATATTATCATATGTTTCATGTATAATTCTCTATTATTTCATCAGACCCCGCCAACGAGTGGTTACTGGCAAGAAGTAATGAAAGATGAAGGCAGTGAAGACAGCATTTGTTAGTTACTCTGGTCTTTATGACTGGAAAGTTATGTCTGACTATGCAAGGTACCTGCAACTTATCAGAGTCTCGTGGAAAAAGCCTTACGAGGCTTGACTATAAAACTTTGTGTCTTATATAGCCGATACACTTATCTTCCCGGAAACATTTTCTGATCATCTTAGCAATCCAATCATTCGATTACGAATGAATAAGTAAAAATCCCTAAACAATGCGACTTTGACAAACATAGAAGTATAATTTTTAGCTCATATCGTTGGCAAAAATGAACTTCATGATGACACTACAAAGGTCAAAGCAGTAAAATCGTACGCTACACTTACTAATATTACAGGCCTTAAAAATTTTTGGGAATGACTGGCTACTAGACGATTTGATCCACGCTATGCGACAACTGCTGAGCCATTACATAAGCTATTGCGTAGGACACAAAACTCGTGTGGACAACTTCTTACACTGAAGCTTTCGAACAGCTAAAATCATGTTTAATTAAAGCATTGGTACTTATCTTTTCTGACTTAGCACAAAAAAATTTATTACATACTAACACTAGCGTGGCAGAGTCAGGTGCAGTATATAGAGTTGAAGACACGATACTACAATTAAAAACCAATCGGGGATTATTGCCATTTGTACTTTTTTGCATATAATACTAGCGTCCAGAATCGTTGTAACGAAAGCACATTTTACTTAACATGAGAGCGAGAACAATCTTTTCGTCAGATATAGCTTTATTTCGTGACCATGGAACTACTGTTAACAGCACGCAAAGCTATGCGACTGAGGTAACTAAAAATTATCCTTTGCTTTCAAAACTGCACTAAAAGCGATTAATAAGCATTAGACAAAACAGTAATACTACGACCGCAATACTAAAGACCACACATTTGTCGTTAGCGATCGAGCGATGCTTTTGCGACAAAAGAGAACTAAAGGGTATGCCTACAAGACTTGGAAACATATGGGAAGGTCCAACCGGATTTTAGAGGTAAATCTAACTATGGCTTTGATTCTGCCATGTGACTTTACTGATAAACCGAGCTTTGGTTAATGTTACACATTTGAAACGTTTCTAAGGCCCTTATGTCCCCTGCTCACGTCTTCAGACACTTATGACTGTTACGATGCCACTCGAACAAATGTTCTAGCTTCGGAGGACGCTAAAACTTGCACAGATATCACAACTTTAGAAACTAATAGACCAGGTCGGTATCACTTCAGACCTCGTCGCAACCAGAACTAGTAATTTATTAAACTCATTCAATCTCCGGCAATTATTATTAATTTGGGGCTCTATATAGTTTATCTTAGTTCACTTCAGATTAAACAACTTAACAGTACTATTATTTATATTAATTTAAAATTTATTATTTAGTTTGGCTATCTTGTGTGTCTCATCCACTTCAGTTTCGACTGTCTAGTACTCGGTCTATTAGGGTAAAAAGATTGGATGCATTTGCTGCCGTAGTTGTTCCATTAACTGACTGAAAGGTGCGCCAAGTTCCAGTTCAAACACCATTAAGTCGGCATTGAATGCACACTCAGTGTGATGCTTGCATAGCTGTTCACCGAAATCAGCAAATTTAATTTGTTGTTGAAAAAATTATTGCCACGAAGTTGGATCATATAGCTCATATATTTTCTGACAAATTTCATCTCCATCGATGAGCTAATGTTAGGTCGCGTTAAGTCTCTAACGAATATCTTCTGCTTTGCTATGGACGTTTGAGAATTCGTCTTCGTCGATGGCACCGGCTCGTCACATTCAGTCGACGGAGCGCGCAAGGTGTGAGTAGTCGACGGCATTGGCTGCTTCTCTACTGTCAAAGGCGAGAGTGAAGAGTTATTTCCTGACAAGATGTATTGGAAACATTGACCAGTAGGAGCCAGCAAAGTTCGTTCTCTGATAAGTTGGAAGAATATTTTTGAACAATCGAGCTCTCAAAGTTGCAAATACCTTAAGTAGTCTGCGATAAATCTGGTGTTTTTGCTGTTGTTTGATATCGGGCAGAACGAACAGAAAATTAACATTTTGTGAGCGAATGCAGCCGTACAGTTGCACTGCTGCAAGTCTTGATCACATGGAAGAATGTCAAGTCGTGATGCAAGCTGTGTGAAGAAAAGCTGTTGAATTAGAATCAGGTCAGATATGCTGAACAAAGATCTTACGTTACAGTGACAGGTACCATAGTGATAGAATTCCGCGAATCTGACACACGTTTCAGTATGTTCCTAGCGAGATTTTATAAATTATGGAAGTCGTTCAGGCCGCATGCGGGAGCTGCTGAGCTTCGTCGTCGTGGTGCAGGAAGTATCAAGTGTAAATAATAAACAAAATAGACCGAGTCTCAACAGTCAAAACTGAAGTGGATGAGACACACAAGATAGCCAAACTAAATAATAAATTTTAAATTAATATAAATAATAGTACTGTTAAGTTGTTTAATCTGAAGTGAACTAAGATAAACTATATAGAGCCCCAAATTAATAATAATTGCCGGAGATTGAATGAGTTTAATAAATTACTAGTTCTGGTTGCGACGAGGTCTGAAGTGATACCGACCTGGTCTATTAGTTTCTAAAGTTGTGATATCTGTGCAAGTTTTAGCGTCCTCCGAAGCTAGAACATTTGTTCGAGTGGCATCGTAACAGTCATAAGTGTCTGAAGACGTGAGCAGGGGACATAAGTGCCTTAGAAACGTTTCAAATGTGTAACATTAACCAAAGCTCGGTTTATCAGTAAAGTCACATGGCAGAATCAAAGCCATAGTTAGATTTACCTCTAAAATCCGGTTGGACCTTCCCATATGTTTCCAAGTCTTGTAGGCATACCCTTTAGTTCTCTTTTGTCTCAAAAGCATCGCTCGATCGCTAACGACAAATGTGTGGTCTTTAGTATTGCGGTCGTAGTATTACTGTTTTGTCTAATGCTTATTAATCGCTTTTAGTGCAGTTTTGAAAGCAAAGGATAATTTTTAGTTACCTCAGTCGCATAGCTTTGCGTGCTGTTAACAGTAGTTCCATGGTCACGAAATAAAGCTATATCTGACGAAAAGATTGTTCTCGCTCTCATGTTAAGTAAAATGTGCTTTCGTTACTTGATTCCTGGACGCTAGTATTATATGCAAAAAAGTACAAATGGCAAATAATCCCCGATCGGTCTTTAATTTAGTATCGTGTCTTCAACTCAATACTGCACCTATCTCTGCCACGCTAGCGTCAGTATGTAGAAAATTTTTTTGTGAAGTCAGAAAAGATAAGTACCAATGCTTTAATTAAACATGATTTTAGCTGTTCGAAAGCTTCAGTGTAAGAAGTTGTCCACACGAGTTTTGTGTCCTACGCAATAGCTTATGTAATGGTTCAGCAGTTGTCGCATAGCGTGGATCAAATCGTCTAGTAGCCAGTCATTCCCAAAAAGTTTTAAGGCTTGTAATATTAGTAAGTGTAGCGTACGATTTTACTGCTTTGACCTTTGTAGTGTCATCATGAAGTTCATTTTTGCCAACGATATGAGCTAAAAATGATACTTCTATGTTTGTCAAAGTCGCATTGTTTAGTGATTTTTACTTATTCATTCGTAATCGAATGATTCGATTGCTAAGATGATCAGAAAATGTTTCCGGGAAGATAAGTGTATCGGCTATATAAGACACAAAGTTTTATAGTCAAGCCTTGTAAGACTTTTTCCACGAGACGCTGATAAGTTGCAGGTACCTTGCATAGTCAGACATAACTTTCCAGTCATAAAGACCAGAGTAACTACCAAATGCTGTCTTCTCTGCCTTCGTCTTTCATTACTTCTTGCCAGTAACCACTCATTGGCGGGGTCTGATGAAATAATGGTGAATTATACATGAGACATATGATAATATTGTGCCATATAAGCTTGTAAAAGTTGCCGTTTTCTATCCATGAATGAGCCAAAATTAATAATGCTTTAGCGCGGCAACGTTACGTGAGATAGCACAGTCGACAGAAGCCCAAAACAATGTCAGCAACCGTATCAGTAATATATAATAAAATTAGTATAGTGCAATACCTTATTATTGTATTGCGATGAGAGTTGAAGAGAGGCGAAAAGTGTGTTTATACGGTTAGTTAATATTCATCAAGATGATATTATTATTGTTTTAAATTTACAGTGGTCGTGTCATTAACTCTAGGACGCAGCAAGGTTCTATAACATTCAATTATAACAGTTATTTGTTAACTCTAATGTGTTCTTATGTTTTGGTCGTCGCTAAATTTATATAGAATCATAATGGTAATTTCATGGTACACATCCAGTACAACAAGTCCTCAAATGGAAACTACTCTTGATTTGTAAAAGTGCTATTTGTATATTTTTTCTGCATCTTCAAGGCTGTTGGGTTATTGGAGGATAATATAAAGGGTGAAATGATTTTGAACTGCAGGAAATTTTTCCTTGGTATGTTGCCGGCATAATTCTGTCGTTTTACGGAGTTTGGCGGGCCTAATAAAGCTTCAAAAATTTGGAACTTTAACAATTAGTCATCTTGATGTTGTAGAAGTAGTAGTCTTGCTCCTTTCGTCTCAGCAAAGTATAAGCACTCGTTAAAGATGGAGGATGTTGCTCGCAGCGCGATCTCTTAGCTCGCTGGAACTTCGGCAGCAGCGCATTCTGAAAATATAATTTCGTATAAATTTTAGCACGTTCCAAATATTAAGCGAACTATTTAAATAGTCAGCTAGAGTACAAGGCGGATGTACTCAGCTATGTATCAGCGACTAAAACGATACTGCTGTAAAGAATTCAGAAGTGATCGTTAGCCACAAAAATTTAATGAGACAAGAACGAACTAGTTGATTTTGCCTACTTTTTTCTGAATATATGTTGTTGACTAGACAAACTCGCTAGCTGCCATTTTCAAATTATTATGTTGACGTTAGTAAATTAGGGCTTGCTATTAACTTTGGCAAGAAAACAATATGATTCCTCAAACAGTCATCATCACATGGGTATTCCAGTAAATTCTGCGATATATTAGTTTCTGATTCACAATTCCGCTGAAGGCAAAAGATTGTTATGTCCTCATGCTCTCTCTAAACTGTAAGCATGTATAATAGCCGCTTGAGAAATTACTGAAAAGCATTTTTGTATCGCTAGATTATCTTTAGCTAATAAATTTTATGCTTTTTAATAAAATTCCCTGTGATTGATGATTGTATTGATAACATAAGCCTAAATAGGAATTTTTGCTATAATATTGGATGTGAAAAACAACGTTATTGTTTCGAAGGACTCTCATATCTTTTGTAATTTCACTTCTCTGTTCCTATTACTTTCAGCCGACATAACGGTACTTGAAGCAATAGTAGAGCTAGCAAAAGAAGAATTTGTGCCTTGCAAAGATGAGAGTTATCATTTGGTTGAATATTCTCAAAGTCAGTTCGTTTTACGCAAAATATTGAAAATGGATTGTGAACGTGCTAAGAACGGTGCCAGTAAGTTGTACTGTCTACTTAGATTTATCTATTAAGCTTAGTAACTCTTTCCGACTTTATTTATGATCACAAATAATTTATTTATACTATTTTACGCTTGTTAATCAATAGTAAGTAGATAAACAGCATAAATGTAATACCTAGCCTACCGAGTTGAAGTGGAGCGACAGCGCATATGTTTTTGCAAATCAAAAACCCTGTTATTTAAAATAACAAGGAAAACTGATATTTTCTGTCATCTTCCTTCGTGCGTCGCTACACCCGCCGGCAGCAGAAGCACACAGTGAAATTCTAAATTTTAGCTCAGGAATGAATTATATATAATCACAAATATCTGTACGTAATATATATCTCTCTCGCGACGATTTGTTTGGAAACTACAACAGTACGCGCCAAAATGACTGTTGCTTTCTCGCGACTTGCTCGAAGGAAACTCGATTTAAAATATAATTTTATTATTAATTTTTAGTACATGAGCAATCACGAGCGAAGCGCTTACTCGCGCCTCGCTGAAATGCGACAATAGTGTTTTGCGAGTACTCTATGAGGTTTCTTGCTTTCGCTTTGAGTTAGGAAAAGAAGAAAATTCTAAAACATAATCGCTGGCTTGTCGGAACATTTTTGGGTTTTCGAGCAACCCCTCGTGGGGAATACAACGTAAATATTTATTTCAGCGAAATTACCTAGGTTATGATTTTTTCAATAATATAAAAATATCCGTTAAGGTTTTTCTCATGTAGTCTTAACCAGAAATATAACAATTTTACCCGTTCGATGCGTGCTTGATTTTCGAAAGTTTTCACATGTTCCCTATTTTTTGTTCGAATGAGTCATGAACCTGTGTTGTGCAAAATGTTCGTTCCTGTTGAGCAGGTTATATAAAAATATCCGTTAAGGTTTTTCTCATGTAGTCTTAACCAGAAATATAACAATTTTACCCGTTCGATGCGTGCTTGATTTTCGAAAGTTTTCACATGTTCCCTATTTTTTGTTCGACTGAGTCATGAACCTCTGTTATATAAAAAATGTTTCAAACTATTAAATGAACTTTAGTTAGATTGTTGTGTGAAGGAATTTGTCTGTTCTAGCCATATTGTGTAAAATTTATTGATTTGTTCTTCTCGATGTTTGCTAGATATCTATTTTGTTCTAAAGGAGGCAGTCAACTTTGGTGAAAACAATACAAACATTTAACAAAGGTAAAAAATATCACTGTTTCAGGTCTCTATGATATATTGACATTCAACGTTTATTGGGAAGCGACTCAAAAGATCAAGTACAACGTGATTACCGAAATAAAATACATTTTAGCCAATTATTCCTGCGCGAATAAAGCTCAATTCGTCAAATTTTCCCCAATGTTTATACTTTTTGATGGCTTGTCTGGTAAAAAATGACACTCCGTTAAGCTATAATTTTATTTTTACAGTATTCTGACACACATGTTTTGTTTTAGCGTCTCGGGCTCGCGAAAACTCATATTTGCAATATTATTCTTTTAAAAAGTTTTAATCGCGTTAGCTACTACAGCACGTTGATTTGTTTAGAATCTCTACCATAATGCTTTATGATCTTATGTACATTTTATGTTATTACCTTTGGTGTTAAGGCTATGAAGTAGAAAGTCGTAGCCCGAATGTTGATGCTATAATTGAAGATAAGTAATTAGCAGCATTTTTCAGAAACACTGAGTGAGCTGCTAGCTACTTTATCGGAAGAACAGCTGCGATCGTGGACTGCGTGCAATAAAGGTTGTTTTACTCTCATTTAGTAAGTCACGTTTATCGCTATAATTTTTTCTCTGATATATTAATTTATTGTTACCGACATCGAATGTATTTATATTGTTTTCCCTCATCTGATTTGACACAGCGCCTTTATTTTTTTGTTTGGAATAGGAAAGAAGATAAGTATATTTTTATTTGTTGATTGAGAAATATATATAGTGTAATCTGTATTTTGATGTACACTTTATGTCCATTTTAATTTCATGCAACATTATTATGTTTTTATGGAGACGCACTGATTTGTATTATATAAATTTGTAGTACATATTTTGTCGTTCTCTTTAAATATGGTGAAAACTTAAGTTGTTAAAGTTATATACTGGATTTTGGCGGCTCAATAATTATCTCATATTGTGGTACCTAAGATGGTATGAGATTTTAAGAAAGGTTTAAGTACCAGCACGTTGGATGATGTATCTGTCCTTGCGAACTAAGCCAAATCACGACTGTGGGAATTAGCTATTGACCGCGATGTGACAAGTTGTCTGGTACAACAGTTTCTTGCATGCGACCTAAGAAGATTTCGGTTTGACAAAAATAGCTCACCCGTTCTGGCGTTGTGGTTTGTGCAACCATACCTATGAATACTGCAAACCATCATTATCAAAATTTCATTCATATATTCAAGGCTCTGCCAAAAATTACATAAAACTCTTGTCCAAAATGACAGAATTCAACTTGTAACAGTACAGTTACGAACAACAATGAAAGCAATGCAGCGAAAAATTCGCGAATAGTCCATGAACGGCTGTCTATATTTTGCGAATTTGAGAATATGAACATTTTGCGAAGTATTCGCTTTTATTCCGAATTTACTGGTAAATATCGTGACTAAATATATGATACTTACTGGTAAATATATGATCAAAATTGAATAAACTATTACTCCTTGTTGATGCAATGTTTTGCCGTAAATATTTCTGAAACTGGCAGCAAACATAAATATGGCTCATGTCATCTTTAAAGCTTGTATGTTAGCAAGTTAGAAAAAATAACAGCTGAGTTCGGGAATATGGGAGCGGTAGCTCTCCGACATAAGCTTAAGTTTATTCTAAATAGCTTACGAGTTATTAAGTTTATTCTGTAATGTACGACGCTTACGCAAGGACGACGGTTTGGCTTCGTGTAATGATAACGGAGTAGCATGGATTTACCTTACGCTTGCAAAGGTTTAAATTGACTTAGTATAAATATTTACCAATGTCATAACGATGTGTTCCTACGTTAACATAGGATGGTAAGATGGCACCACCTGTATACTGACCAACCCTAAAACTTTCGAAACCAAATCTATATTTTTCACATAATGATCTTTGCTTCGTTGGTTAAGCATACAAATTATGCTGAGAATTATTCTGGAATCTTTATGTAAATTTCACTGACTGGGAAATTTCGTGGAGTTTAAACCTTTAACGCTTGTATATATTTGCTTTGGTGCAACTTAATACAATAAAATGGTGCATTAACTCACTTCGTTGCACAGCTTAGGTTTGACCGCGAATTATTCACTCACGCTGTGAGGAATCTTAAGGATGCGATCATCGGCTTCGTCGTAACTCGGTAGTTAGCGACCGCAACTAACGCAGATTGCCCTTGTGCAGCTCATCGTGCAGATAACAGTATGTTCAGAGTTCGTCGAAATACCACTAATTTTCATGGAATAACGGGTTAATGAAAATGAACACCTCTTGTGTAGACGTGAGCGTAATTTAATATGTATTCAACAATATTAGTTAGATTTGTATCATTGGTTTTAGTTGAAATCATTTTTCATATTTTGCAATGTACAGCATGATCGAAAGTGGAGTTGAAAGTGTGAAATTAAAGGTACAAAGATCTGTAGAACCTTCAAGGAAGAACCTAAAGTCATATACGTTTGCTGGTGCGAAGCTTCTTCTTGAAAAGATAAAATAATGATTACATATTTTATTACTATTACATAACTATAGACAGTCGAATGTTTCCAATTTTTTAATATCCAGTCGGATACACATACCGAAAAAACGTGAAACATCTACACCTCCTGTTTATTCGAAAATATTAAACCAATCACGCAGTTTCTGTTTATGTACTACAAAGCCCAAGATGCGATCATTAAAGATCCTGTTTTGTAAAACTCGATGTGGAATCCGCATCCATCGTGATGGAACAATAGTAAGAAATGGGATTTGATTTACTGCTAGTGCAGCAACTATTTGCAGTGAGTCAGCGGCCGTTTCACGTCATATAAGTTCTGAATTAGAATTCGTTTCTGTTCGCAAACAAATTTATAATGTAGTTAATGACGGCATAAACAAAAGTGTTCTATAGCTTGTCAACAATTTTTTGTGGACGTAGCCCTTTTTAATTCACATGCGCCGAAATTTAGTTCACTAACAATTTGATTTTCGTAATCATGCAAATTTTCGGTTGGTCTATAAAGAGTTCAGGATACAGTAATTTTTCTAAATAAAATAGGATTATCAAGGGCGCAAGTTAAGTTTACTTTCGCATATTTTGCGATATATTTCGGTTTTGTTGATAAGTTAAAGTTTCTGTTTTATGTTAAACTGTGTTTGTTTTATATCGTTAGTAATATTCAGAGTTATGCTATAGTTTTATGTTACAAGTCTGGTTAGTAAATTTGATAGTTGAACATATCTGCCGGAGTAGATATATATGACGAGTTAATAACAGACTGTATGTGTTTACACCTGACAGTAAAAAAGTCGTAAGTCGAATTTTTTCGGAAATAGCGGTTTTTGTCCTAGTTGATTCAAGCCGTATTGCGTGAGAAAACTAAAGATGATCCCGCCAACCATCCTATTTGGTCATTACCGATATCGTATTACAAACTCTTGTTACGGAAAAAGGCTTAATTTCATTCGATTTTTCGCTAACCGAATATTTGCAAAATCAAATTCAAGTGTCCAATTTTAGAACTTGTGTTCCAACAAAATTTCGGCAATTTCAATTTGCACAAATTCTGTTCCCAAATACATTAGCATTTAATTTTGGATTATTAAGTGTCCGCGAACAAACAACACAAAAGTGACGTTACAAACAAATGAATAATTTTCGTTCTCTAAAATTTGTGTAATTTTACTTGAATTTTCGCGAACACAATGGTTAGATTTCAGTCGCGAGCGCTGTGTTCACGAACAGTTTTACGCCAGACTTCAATTGACCAAAAACCGTTCCGTAACAACTTTTATGCCAAAATACAAAAATAGTGTGGTTGGCGCGGTCAACTTAAGTTTACTTGTGCATAAGCGCGTATCGTATAAAGGTTGAATTTACTGAAAAAGGACTTGAATAGTCCATCGTTTGTTTATAATAGTCACCGTGCCTATAGTTGACACTTTCCTATCCTTGACATATTTAACTTTGGAAAAGAACTGCTAAGTCGTGGTGAGCATTTGCATCAAAGATAGATCATTTTGAAGCTCGTGCCAATAACATTTTAACTGCGTTATTTTTATCAGCTAATTTTCGGTTTATTCGATAAAGTTCAAGTTTTGGACAACGTAGTTTTTATATTTAAGATATTGGCAGCAATACTTATAAATTGTTTATGGTCTAGACGCGGTCTATTTATTTTTTGTGCTGTCTGGTAACACATTTAATAAGCTTTCAGAATATATCGGTGTTTTGGCCGTATATTATGTAGTAATTGAGAAAATTCGGGTACAACAGAAATATATTTTTCCTAGAGTTGACAATTTTTCGAACTGCTTTTATAAAGTGGACACATTTGCCTATAGTTCACACTGGAAATTTTTTAGTAAATTGGTACCCTACGATGGTTTTTATGGTGGTCATTCACTTTTGATGCAATATATGAGATGAATTGGCTTGGCTTAAAGAACTTTTGTATGTTTCCTGTTATTATGCATACTTGAACTCGTTATATGGCAGTGTGTTGCTAAATTGCGTTTTATTAAAGCGAGTTGGACGTTTTATCAAAATGATTGTAGCGTTTTAGTAAAAACTCATGGCGCATTTAGAAAAAAATAATTTACACTTTTTCATAAAATGCTTCAAGCATTTCGTGCCGCGTTTTAATTTGGATAAGGTTCTTTATATATATCCGTATCACCATTCTAGCAACATTACATATTCCACTGATGTAGTCATGTTAATATGTTGTAATTTCTTTTTATTATAGACGCTACTTTTGTGCGGTATTTTCAGTATAATAGAGGTTGATTCATGATTTATTCGAATATTGGTATGGCATAGATTATAAACTATTCAAATTTATGATTATATTTTGCATGTAATCATTATATAATTTATAGAGGGGAGTATATCACACGGGCGTGATAGCTAACTCGATCGTGGGTTCGTCTCACGAACGTAGCAACACGTCACCTTTTGCTTCTGTTAATAAAGAAATAAGTAAACAGTACACTATTCTGTATGGTAACTCACTACACCCCTTTTTTCGATGATTGGTTAAACACCTTACAATCTGTTAATCCTGCAGAGCTTTTGCTATTCTTTGAATCTTTTTCGTAAACCCAGAAATAGGGGGATTGCGGATGTTCCTATAGCATAAACAATAGTAATATAGGTCGTAACATTTTACTGACCCCACAACAAATAATTTTCCGTTCCTTTAAGTTGTTTATTCTTCTGACCCCTTCTATTTCTAGTTTACAAATATGAATAATACAAATAGTAAATTTAAATTTTCCAATCATTGGAACACCACAAGACATGGTGGGCAGGTCATGGGTTCTGGTGTTTTACGCACAAACTAATATATAGTTAAAAATTTTATATGTATGACTGCCACATCCCAGAGCTTTCCATGTAAAACTGTTATGTTTGACGATTTTATGATCCAAACCCTACGTTTTCTTCGGCATATAATAATAGATATTTTATGCGCACATATGATATTATTAATCCATATATAATCGGTAATGTAATTTTTATGATACAATGTAATCGTTGTGGTATACAGTATATAGGAGAAACGGGTAGAAAAATAAAAATTTATGATCATTTTCTGGTTATCAGTAAAGGTAAACAGCATAAAAGTAAAACCATTTCCAATCGTTTTAACAATATATGAAACCCAAAAAAATTTTGAAGTTAAAATTCTGTGAAAAAATTAAAGATTCTACTGATAAAAATTTGGATAAAAAATTAAGGTTAGATAAAGAAAGTTATTTTATTAAAATACTTAAAAATATTGGCCTTAATGACGCAGTACAAAATGATGTTGGTAACACTTCGGTCTGCCAAAATTTTAAAGGGTTTAAAAGTAATTAAAAGGGATAAACGTAGGATATGTACTCATCCAAATCATGTTAACCCTGTAAATATTATATAGCATTATGCGGTTTTATATAAAAATAAATTATATGTTTTACGAAAACTTATTTGTAAGTTAATTTTGATCTGAATAAGAAACATTTGGTTAAACTCTTTGATATATTTCAACAGGGTATTTCTTTACCGCAGATAATTATAGATTTGGACTTTGATAAAATTATTATGGATATACTCGAATTTAGGTATGAGGAACGTCATATGAAGATAAAAAATTCACGTAGACATAAAGCTTTCCGAAGAATTTAATATGATAATCCAGCGTTCGATATGGTTCATTTAAAAACATTTTTAAATATGATAACATTAAAAACTGGCCTATTGATATGCCATGTTTTACTGGTCATTTTATTACACCTTCTATTTGTTTCATGTATAGTAAGCCTACCCCAGTAACCTTGACGAACTATAGACAATGTATTGATAAATTACATATATGGCGATACCTAAAAAAGATAACCCGTGCAACTAAAAATTCTATTTATTGTGACACTATTCATGAGCATGTTATTACTGGTGATTTGAACATTGTTACTAATACTAAGCTTCGTAAAGTTCTCTTGTATGGACCTTCCTACAGGTTCTCCAAACCGGTTAATTTTGATATTGTAAAAGTTAATTTTCATAAAGTCCTTCACGATTATATCTATATGATTACGGGAAAATGTCCATTCATTGACAAATCAGAATTTAATGATTGGAAAGCCCATTTAATTTTTAAATTACATGAGATATTAACAAAAATTAACACTAAGGATAGGAAAAAAATCAGGTATCTTTGCATTGATGATTTTCGAAAATATATTCGAGAACTTCAGAAAGAATTTGTTATAAATATCGTAGGCAAAGCGTCTCAAAATTGTAGTTTTACCTGAAAGAAATTTTATATACACATGATTGCTAGAGAATTGGGTATGATTTTAATCTTAAAAATTTGTTAATAATTTCTATAAGCAGATACCGGATACTCCTCAAAATATAATATCACGACAATTATCAGACTAAGAATTTTGACATTACAGTCAATGATACTAATACGTCACTTCCCTTTATTAATGCGGTTCCTAAATTTCACAAAAATCCGGTTAA
This sequence comes from Trileptium ribeirensis, assembly GCA_030248225.1. Taxonomy (NCBI): domain Eukaryota; kingdom Metazoa; phylum Nematoda; class Enoplea; order Enoplida; family Thoracostomopsidae; genus Trileptium; species Trileptium ribeirensis. The sequence continues at coordinate 21,249 of JASANE010003294.1, read as the reverse complement.
ATTTATATAATAATTGCCAGCAAAAAAGTTATTACAAAAATGTATTTAAATTACTTTGTTTTATATATAAACTAGTCATGTTTAGGATACGTAAAATTTCAGATATGTCTCAAAAATAGCGTAACTTGCCGAATTGCTAGATTATTGACAGTAATAAGAAGATATTAGATACCTTATAAAGTTTAAATTTACGAAAAAATATTCATACCGTAAACACATATGATTTTACAACCATGTATACCCTTCTGGAACTTCAAAATTTTTCGGAATTAACCCATGATATATTTCAAAAATGTAGTAGAAAATTAATTGCAGTTGGGCAGTCAGGAGTTTATTGGTGTAATGATTCAGGAAAAGCTTAACGGTTGATGCAGATCTCATTATTAAATACCTCACTTGGCCTATTGGTAATACTTATTTTACTTTTGGCAATGCAGTGTATAAACAGAATATTGGAATACCTATGGACGCGGCGCCGTATATTGCTAACTTACGCTTGTATGTATAAGAGAAGAAGTTCTTATACTCCTGTCCTAAGCATATTTCAAGTAAAGTTACTTATGCATACAGGTACATAAATGATATAAGTTTATAATTAATGATTTTGAGATGAATTCCTCAAAAATGTATCCTCCCAGCTTCAAATTGGAAAAAGTAAATGACAACAATCGATATGCTGAAGTGCTGGACTTGAAAATTAATACGAATATGGCGGATATCGCTCTGTATGACAAACGAAACGATTTTAGATTAAAATTATTAATTTCCTTGATTTTTCGTCTAATTTATCTATTACGGTCTTCCACAGAATTATTATCAGTCAAATTGTAGAATTTTACAGAATAAGCAGTAATGCTAAAGCATTCGTTCGTAATGTAGTTTAGTTTTGTTCTATGTTAAGGGATCGGGTTACCCTAATAGGTTTATCATTAAGTACCGTAATCAATCGATTAATAGACTCTTTGCTAGCAACGATCGGCGCGCGCATATTCGTAATGAAATTAAGAAACTCGATAGTATTAGATAGGACTGTTAGTATTGGAAATGTAATAAATCGCCAAATTTCAGTTCTTACTTAGCAGATCATGTTACTGATTGCGCGTATCGTATGATCCGCACCACTTATATGTCTATTGACATTTTGCCTACTGATTCTTGCACCTCGAGTGCAAACATTGTTGAACGATTGAAACTAGCGGTTTTTATTGATGTGCTAATTTTATACGTACATTTGGTAGTCCGTTTACCTGTACATTCCTTTTACGAAGGCGGACAGTTTGTATCTTCGTGGTGACACGAAGATCCGGTTAGATTAGGAGACCGGCCTGGTCATGGTGTGAAGGCCATCTCCGTATATTCGGAAATCCAAAAGACGGGCGCAATTAGATCTACTATCCTTGTTTGTGGATTTGTTTTCAACTTCACATATGGTAGAGCTTGTTACATATTAAGGTACTTTATTTCAGATGCTTCTACTTCTATTCCAATCATGTAGTCATGCTAATATGTTGAAATTTTTTTATTATAGACGATGCTTTTGTGCGTATTTTCAGTATAATAGAGGTTGATTCATAATTTATTCGAATATTGGTATGACATAGATTATAAACTATTCGAATTTATGATTATATTTTGTATATAATCATTATATAATGTACATATATATCAGGGAGTAACCGGAATTCCGGTTCCGGCGAAAATCGTGTTCCAGTTGCGGTTCCGGCAAAGCGCAAAAACCATACCGGAACCGGAATTCCGGTTTAAAAATTTTGTTTGAAATTTTCCGTTTTTTGCTTTATCCTGTAATCCAAATGTAATATATATTATACAATGATCAAGCTCCAGTACAACCAAGCAAAAGAAAAGATTAACTAACCAATTTGCCGTGTGAAACGTAAGCAGGGCACATAATTTGAGCAGGAATTTTTCATAACCTGCAGGAGTTTGTTAAGTCAAAGCCAGGTCGATGCTTGTAGCAGCTATTTTACACATCCAGAAGTCTGTGGGATACGTTTGAATTAAACCGGTCCAACTCGGTAACAGAGTATGGCTTACGCAGAAGTACTTAGGGTATGTTTGGCTAACATAAAATGCGTCAAGCACCCGCCAGTGCGCTTGTAAACTTGGTAAATCAGACTAAATTGAAGTAAACTAACGTTATCTGCAACGCAGCTAGAAACTGCTTTTTTGGCAATGAACTGTATTTATTGAAACTGTGCGAGCAGCATCACAATGTGTCTCATTTATAGCATTCTGATTAGAAAGTTATCATCATTATGATCTAACTGACGGGCACTGTTTGTCCAACGCTAGCCTAAACAGTGTCTCTGACCAATGATCAGAAAATTACCTTCTATCTATTATTTTCTCTTAGAATCATATAAACCAATAATTTTAAGTTTCCTATAGAAGAACATGCAGCAAACGCATGTGTAGTAAAGGGAGGCGACTGGAGACAGAGCGAAAGTGTGTATTCTACGCTCCAAGCTTTGTAAGCAGATTCGATTTGACGCAGTATACGCAATGGTGTATAGTGGAAGACATTTTTTGCTCTGAATGTCCAAAAACCGACATATTTGATCGATAAATAAACATTATTAGCTTCCTCAGTCTCTTTAAAGTTTCAGAAAGTCAATAATACCATCGCAATATATTAAGTTTAATGTAAAAGTTATTTTTAATGCATTTTAAATCCACTACACCTTCATTTCTTCCATCATCTGTTTTACTATATATAAATTTCGAAGACCAGGTTCCGGTTCCGGATCCGGTTTAAATTAACGGTTCCGGTTGCTGGTTCCGGTTCCGGTAAATTTCGGTTCCGGTTATTCCCTGATATATATATATTATGGCTAGAATTAACTGTACTTCTCGTAGTACATATTATAAATTACATCACGCAAAAAAGGGCTACGGGAATGGAAATAATATCGCAAAAATTCAGGAAAAGTGCCGGATATCACGAAAAGATTTAATTTTGCAACGTTGGACCAGTGATAATATGGCTGCTGCTTTGCATGCTCTCGATACGGCAATAAATGAGCAATTTAATTCCGGATCAACGCACAACATGACTCATGATTGATTCATGGTTTATTCGAATATTGGTATGACATAGATTATAAACTATTCGAATTTATGATTACATTTTGTATATAATCATATAATTTACATATATATCTATATATATACATATATATAGTATGGCTAGAATTAACAGTACTTCTCGTAGTACGTATTATAAATTACATCGAGCAAAAAAGGGCTACGGGAATGGAAATAATATCGCAAAAATTCAGGAAAAGTGTCGGATATCACTAAAACATTTACATTTGCAACGTTGGACCAGTGATGATATGGCTGCTGCTTTGTATGCTCTCGATACGGCAATAAATGAGCAATTTAATTCCGGATCGACGCACAACATGACTCGTGAATGATTCATGGTTTATTCGAATATTGGTATGACATAGATTATAAACTATTCGAATTTATGATTACATTTTGTATATAATCATTATATAATTTACATATATATCTATATATATACATATATATATATAGTATGGCTAGAATTAACAGTACTTCTCGTAGTACGTATTATAAATTACATCACGCAAAAAAGGGCTATGGGAATGGAAATAATATCGCAAAAATTCAGGAAAAGTGTCGGATATCACTAAAACATTTACATTTGCAACGTTGGACCAGTGATAATATGGCTGCTGCTTTGTATGCTCTCGATACGGCAATAAATGAGCAATTTAATTTCGTATCGACGCACAACATGACGGATAGTATTAAAATCATAGGTTTCTGCCCAGTGCTCTGAATGTCAAAGTGAAGAAATTCAACCAAGCGCGGGTAAACGGCGGGAGTAACTATGACTCTCTTAAGGTAGCCAAATGCCTCGTCATCTAATTAGTGACGCGCATGAATGGATTAACGAGATTCCTACTGTCCCTATCTACTATCTAGCGAAACCACAGCGGTGGGAACGGGCACCGCGAAGTCGGCGGGGAAAGAAGACCCTGTTGAGCTTGACTAAAAAAAGGGCTACGGGAATGGAAATAATATCGCCAAAATTCAGGAAAAGTGTCGGATATCACTAAAACATTTACATTTGCAACGTTGGACCAGTGATAATATGGCTGCTGCTTTGTATGCTCTCGATTGAGGAAACAAATGAGCAATTTAATTTCGGATCGACGCACAACATGACAGATAGTATTAAAATCATACGTATTTAACTAAAATTCAAATTCTGAAATATATTTAGTTGTGACGTGAGTCTAATTTTTCTATTTGTCTTGTGCTAATTTGGGACGGACCGATTTCTGGATAATAATGAACGATTGTCAATTTGAGAATTAGACAGAAGGTTAAAAATATTAGATAGCAGCTTGTTTACAAAACTTCAAAATCTATATATCCGTACTGTCTGTGAAAATATTCCTTACTATACAAGGGAGGTGGGTAAAACTAAAAATATATTTATTGCTGGGGACCGATATGCGGGGGGAGGGGATTAGATGGCCTTTCACTTCTCCCGAGGGAAAAATTTCCCGCACCTACCCCGCTCCTCCTAATAGCATATATACGTGCGTACCTTATTGTGTCATTACATTCCAATTCATTTAATATAAAAATGTTATGTTTCATAACCATTTGCCTTTAGTAACGTCTTGATTGATTTTATGGAACGCGATATATAGAGATACGTAACGCATAGGCGCGGTGATACAGTACTGATTTTATGCTGAAAATATCGGGGAAATGGACTTCTTACTGAAATTTCGACACCGTGATTCAAGCGCAAATAACCTAATCATACCTAATTATTTTTAAGCTCACGGTGCTATATAAACATATTTGCAAATATCTTATCATAGTTCTGGTTTTACTATTCTTGCGAAATTTCGCGGTGTTAGAGCAATATTCGAACGTCACAATGTTCCGCGGACAACTCTACGCAAGCGGTAGATCGAAAGCGGTGGAAACAGCTCCATAAGATAGGTCGCGTAACAACACTTTCACCACAAAACGAAACCGAGCAGGTCGCCTTATTCTAAAGCAACAACGACAAGGGTTTCTCATAATCGTCGACGACGTACGTAGGCTGGCATTTGATTTTTGTGGCATCAATCGATTGCTGCATCATTTTAACAATCGCGAATGACGCGCTAGTTGGAAGTGGTGGACTAAGTATAAGAATCAACGTCCTTCGTTATCTTTGAGGATTACTACCAATTGCTCCCTTACTAGAGCGCTTGGTATGGAGCGCAAACGTGTTAACGACAACTTTACAGAACTCGAAAAACCTCTTGATAAATTTGGTGTAAAAAATGCCGTTGAACGCATATTTAACGTCGATGAGACCGGACTGCAAGTCGTTAATGTGCCTTCAAAGGTAATAGCACAAAATGGTCCCAATATGGTACAAACCGTTGTGTCCTCAGAGCGGGGATCAGCTACCACTGTCATCTGGTGTTGCAGCGCCTCTAGTTACTTCATAGCTCCAATGGTTATCTTTAAAGGAAACAGAGAATCTAAGAAGACAAAGAGCTTACGGGAAACGATTCTTATCCACCCGGAACGCTTGTTACCTACTCAAAATCGTGATGGGTAGACAATGATTTGTTTATTCAGTGGTTTCATCACTTTCTGAAATATTTGCCTCCAAGAAACAATGATGAACCGATTGTACTTGTTTTTGGCCGTCATTCTAGTCACGAGCAGAACGATCTGTATTTTTTGGTGCAAAACAACAATGTGGAATTGATAGAAATACCTTCCCATATAACTGGTCACCTGCAGCCATTAAATAAATCTGATTTTGAAACATTTAAACGATGGTGGGCTAAACGCTGTCAAATTTTTATGCACCGAAACCCTAGTTCAACAATTACACGGGTAGATTTCAGCGCGATATTTACACCGGCATATAGGTCAAGTGCTACAACGGAACGGGCTATTTCTGGGTTTCGAAAAAATGGGCTGTGTCCGTTTTATCCCAGTGCGATCGACGAAACTGCGTACGAGGCTTCTGATGTCATGCTTTCCGACATTCCGGTTGGCGATGGTAACGAAGCGCCGTCATCTTCTAAGCAGTTACCAATGCAGTTGCCGACAGTGCAAGAATACCACCGTGACGTGGGTAACGAAGAAGCGCCAAGTTTTGCGCAGTTGCACTTGCTGGAGTCAGATCAGTCACGTATTGGCTTCAATTCGTGCTATCCCGGTGGGACTGTTTTCAAAGACTCAATGTCGCAATCTCTTAATTTTGCAGCAGAGGTAATCGTAGAACCGGCTCCAGTTAGCGAAGAAGCTGAAAAGATGTATGATCCTGTGTATAAGCGTTCCGCATTTATCGGACGAATCACAATGTTCATTTTCATCTGAAATTACAACTCGTACTCTATTTTCAATGATGCGTGGATTGCTTCATATGTCCAAGGGCAAGGCATTACAGCGAATACAAATTGGCAAAATGGTACCTTCCGCAACCGATGGTAACATATGAGCGCTCCATCTACTCGTCAAAATGAATAAACGTTTTCCTCATCTTAATCCAGCGGCACATTTCTACTGTGAGCCAGGTACTTCCAAGCAAACTGCAAAAGCGTATGCTCGCACGAAACCACAAAATCGCTGTTTTCGTAATGGGTGTGAGACTGGTTATGTGCTAAACTATTTCGTGAAAGAATGGCTTGAATGTATGGAATGTAAAAAATGGAAACATGAAAATTGCGGCGGTAAAAGTATAATAGGAGTATTTTTCAGCGGGGCATGTGTACTGAAAATCATGAATATGTTGTCGGGAGGCTGAAATGAATGGTAAGCAGACAGTGATTTGATGTGATTTGTTTACATTGCGTTAAGACACGGAAAAACACTGCAGGCGCAAAGTACTTTCTTTCTAGTAAAGTGTAGTAAAATACTAAAAGTCGCATTGATTTTTGGATTTCGAGAACCGACCAAATTGGCAAATTACAATTTCCTGTTGTCCATATTCAACATACCTTTCGTTATATGAGCTATCGAAATTTTTAACCATGTATAAAATACTTTATATAATGCTTTATGATCTTACTCCGCATTTCGAGAGCCATGCCGACCCGACTGCGAACCCTACTAAATATATACGTATTGTATCTGCTATAATTTACGAAGTATTAAAACTGTAAAATTCGTGGAAGCTTATTTCGTGTGATTAAACGCGCTGGCTGGCAGTGGCGTAGTGGATTAATCGCCTTGGTCTTAAAACTCCAAACCCTCTGTCGCGCTATGATCCTACAAGAAATGTTTGCTGCCAGTCCCCACACCAACGTGATCCTGGCTACACCACCGCTTGCTGTAGTTGTGGATTAATCGAAAACGACCGTGTCAACTCAACAAATTGTCAACTATAAACACATGGTTGTCAACCTTAAGCACAATTCGTTATATATTATTGATAGATGTATGTATAAAGTGCCAATCATGAGCAAGTTTACTATAAGTCGTTTTACCTGATTTTTGTTACTTGACAGTTAAAAAGTCGTATTTAGCAACTTTTACTATTTGCGATGTTTTTGCCGGAAAATGATTGCGAATAAAAAGGTTATAACTGCCTCTTTAGTGCAGCTTACGGCTTTTTACTGTCAGCGATGAAATAAAATGTAACCAATTTACAGCGTAGCATTTGCGAAAACAAATAAAAGAAGCTCGCGATCGGTTATCTACTTAAGAAGCGATGGAACTAATGCACACGACTTTAGCATTTCCTTCCGCCGTCAAACGGCATGTTTTTCTGCTCTGTACGCGGGTTTCTTACCAAGTAGACAACGTAGCAATATGAGTATGCTGTATATTTGTGAAGGGCATAACTATCTTTTCAAACTTGGATGTAGCAGATTCAATTAATATGCTTTTGTGTACTATTTTGATTAGCAGGTTTTTTATAAACGGAAATTTTAATACGTATATACGTAATAAATATTAGTAGATATTATTGAAAACAAATATAATAAAATAATTTATAATTCTATTAATGACATTTAAGCGAGCTGCTAAGCCTAGTAAAAAATTAACAATTTAAATCTGATGAATGGGTACTCGTATAATGGGGTCTAAATATTGGCCAGCCATAATTTGCGATCCTATGTCATCACCAAAATCACTAATATCGGCAATATTATATCTGGTGCTTCAACAACGCGTATTGCGCTCTTCCGTTCTCCACAGAAATCGTTTCGTGTGACAACGCTGATCTGTCGATACTTCTCAAAACAACAGGCAAAACATCGAAACGGTTTGTCAACTATCTCGAATCGACGTTAAACTGCTGCAAAGTTATCGGTGAAGAGGATAAATTGTTAATCCTGAAGACCGTGGTAAGGTGTCAGATTGGCAACATAACAGTTTATATCCTATATAAACGACCCTTTTTTACACATCTCTATGTGATTTTGGAAGCGTTCTTTTAGTATTCGCATGCAGCAAAGCAAATTAGCAGCTAAGCATCTCATATGATAATTGCAGCTACTTGATAATGTGATAACTCGTTTGCTTGTAGTGTATTTTACTGTTCATTACTGGCCAAATAAAGCTGTGGCTCGCTCAATATTAGTGAATGTTCTGCCGAATACAGGAAATGCGTAAATATAGAACTGCTGGTTGGATATTGAAATATTAAATGATGCAGCTATATCACAGTAAAGTATATTTGTTTTGGTTTTGATCATTTCAGTTTTCATGTAATGCAAGAGTAAATTTAAGATGCGCCGCCAACCATCCTCTTTTGACACCATGCACAAAACGTTGCTAGCGAACAAAACTTGGATTTCAATAGCCGTATCCAATTTCGCCATTTTTCTGTTCCATAACGCCATTAGCGAATTCAATTCGGCCCCTGTACATTAACACCAATGTGTTCGCGAACATTTTCAAATTATAATGTGTGAAATATGAAACGGACTAATTTCGGACTTGCATGTATTTTATAATGAAATGCCTACTTACTTTTCAGCAATCCTTTACAGTGGCGCCTAAGTGGTTATTTATTGTGTATTTTATTTTTCATTTTAGCCATTAACGAACACGATAACGTCCAAGAATATCACAAAATTTATGCGAGTAATCAGTGTGAACGATACAAGTTATTCGGTGGTGTTATGGTGTTATATTCCGTTTCAGTTTATGGAGTCTGGGCATAGCAATATGGAGTGCGATACGGCACATTCTCAGATCGAGTGCTAGTCTAGGAACCGTATGATATATGTCCAATCTTATTGGGTCAAGTTGATGCAAGAGCTCAAATTCAACACCATCGAACCCGACATCAAACAATGAAAAGACTTTCCAGCACTCGCTAAGCGCGTGTTTCGTATTATGTTGGTTCTACAGTTAATTGGCTTGTCTTCAAAGTAGTCAAATATGACAAAGCGGAGCTGTAAGTCATTACTATGCCTGGTAACTATAGCATAAAAATAATAATATTATATCATTATTGCTGTGTCATGATTATTACTGTATATCGCACGACGCTTACAGCTGGGATGTCAAAATAATTATTTTTATACGAAACGATCAGAAATACGAAACTCGGATGTAATTCCAGTGTGCTAAAGTTACAATAATAATGTGACCTTTTTATCATGGTTATTTTGTTTAAGAGTGTTTCCCGCTAGAATGGCAAAAGTATTTTGTGAGGCACATTGTTTAAGGTTATCAAAATAAAATGCGAGGTCGAAGACAATAGTTGCAAAACAGTACCACTTGACCAAAGACAGACGAGGCGATCCAATGACCTTTGGATAGAACCGAAGCCGAAGTAAACAATGCCTTCTTTACGTGTTTCGAAGAAAAAGCTGGCAGATCTCAAAGCAATGGCCGCCAAATACGTCCCTGTTGACGAGCGTGGCTACTATAATGCATTGACAGTCACAAATGGAGAAAATTCGGAACAAGATTGGCTAAGCGCCCGGATAATAAACACAGCTGTAGTTGTATGTCGTGAGAATTATAACAGTTGTTATTAAAAAGGACGTAAAACATGTTTAGATGTTTTATCTCTTGACTGTAAAAAGGCCGTAAATGTCTATTTTTTCAAAATTCACCACCAATGAAAAAGATATTGCATCAAATTCGGACCAAAAAAGTTGTATGATAAACACCATTGTATGTTAATAGATTGTTGCTCTCGAAAGCACGCATGGTAGTATAACCAATTTTTTTCGTTTTCTCGAAATAATATTTTTTAGAGTTATAACCTGGTTGACTATGAAGAGTTCAGGATACAGAAATTTTTCTCAAAGTAAAATAGGATTATCAGTGGGCGCAAGTTAACTTTACTTTTATACTTTTTGCGATATATTCCTGTTTTTGATAGGTTAATGTTTTTGTTTTCCGTTAAACTGCTTGTGTTACATCGTGAGTAAATCTCTCTACATTTTTATGTACAGTGCTACGATAAACCACATCTGGCCTTGAGATAAACCGCTGGGATAATAGCGTGAATCCTTAGGGCAGAAGTTTCAAAGTCATCAATATCAACGATCACACAGATTTGTACTGCTGAGCTAAAGTGCTATCTTTATAACATTTGGTCGTGAAGTTTGTTACGATCAATTTACTGTAATACCTTGTTTAATCTTTGTGCTGTTAAAAATTCCCGATACATTCTCTGAGAAGTTACATGGATCAAGTGTTGACACTTTGCCATTAATATTCCATGCGGGTTTTCGAGCACGTTATACTGATAAGTTATGGGTAGCGTCTGGATTACACAAGTTATTTCACGGATTTAGTTACTCGCCGCAGAGTTTTCTATTTAGAGTTATGTTATAGTTTTATGTTACATGTCTGGTTAGTAAATTTGATAGTTGAACATATACACCGGAGTAGATATAGTTACCAAGTTAAATTCTACACTAAATTTACAATTTCTTTGAGAAAAGCCATATGTATAAAAATTTGCTTTTTAGGTGTTTTGGCTACATTTTCCTTGGAAAGTTAAGTGTATATACATTTTCCCGTGCTTTGCGGAAATGAGTCATATTTTGAGTGTTGAGTCGGCTCTTTTTAAACCTTAATCTTGAGTTAAATTTGACGCAATTTTAGTCTTTTTTAGATCAACTGGATTCGAATTGAATCAAAGTCAGAATCACGCTTAGCATTATAAAATGGTCGACTATTGAATCAACAAATTGAGTAAAAACGGCTCAAATTGAGTCATAATTTAGCTCAAGCTTAGGGTTAAAAAACCGACCGCTCGAATTTGATTCATAATTTTATGTTGCTTTTCATGAAATATTTAACGCGACAAATTTGTGACGAGCAACAAATTGTTTTTCAGGGCAGGGGCGTAGCAAGAATTCTGTATTGGAGGGGTCAATGTTGTCCAAAACTCAAAATTTCAGTATCACTTACCTGCTTGCATTGGTGACGTGGGGGACGGTAAGAGGGTTGTCCTCCTGAAGACCGAACCTCCTTCAAGCTTTATTTGCCCTAACATTTTCCGTGTATGCTGAGCAACATGCCATTTCTGGCGCATCTAATGGCTTGTTTACGTTAATTTGTGTACGCCGTGACCAAGCTATCTCTCAACAGTCTAGTTTCGCTTGTTGGGTCAATCAACAGTCACGGCTGACTATCTGTTTTGTCCGCATTTACTTCGCTAGTTGCGTTTGATAAGCTGGGCGTCATGGCGGATTGGACTGGACAAATAGATGAGTCTCGGCGCACTATTGCCACGCAGGGTAGCTACCAAAATTTAAATTTCGCGCATTGGACGATTGCTAAAATTGAGTTTCCAGCGCTGGCCAACTGCCAAAATTTGAATTTCCCGCGCTGCACAACTGCCAAAATTTGAATTTCCCGCGCTGAACAACTGCTAAAAATGTATGTCCCGCGCTGGACAACTGCCAAAATTTTAATTTCCCGCGCTCCTGCAAAATTTAAATTTCCTGCGCTGGACAACTGCCAAAATTTGAATTTCCCGCGCTGGACAACTGCCAAAATTTGAATTTCCCGCGATGGACAGCTGCCAAAATTTGAATTTCCCGCGCTGGACAACTGTCAAAATTTGAATTTCCCGCACTGGACAACGGCGAAAACTTGAATTTCCCGCGCTGGACAGCTGCCAAAATTTGAATTTTCCGCGTTGCACAACTGCAAAATTTGAATTTCCCGCGCTGGACAACTGCCAAAATTTGAATTTCCCGCAATGCACAACTGCCAAAATTTGAATTTGCCGCGCTGTGTAAAAATTTAAATTTGCAGCGCTGGATAGCTGCCAAAATTCGAATTTCCCGCACTGGACAACTGCAAAAATTTGAATTTCCCGCGCTGGACAACTGCCAAAATTTTAATTTCCCGCGCTGTGTCAAAATTTAAATTTGCAGCATTGGATAGCTGCCAAAATTTGAATTTCCCGCGGCACCAATGGAATTTGTTTCTGTGTGCTCGCGCCAAGTTCTGAAATTCTCCGTATTTGAATTTCCGCGCTGGACCAGTGCCAAGTTTAATTTCTCCGCTGGACAGCTGTCAAAATTTGGATTTACAGCGTTGCACAACTTCCAAAATTTGAATTTCCCGCGCTGGACAACTGCCAAAATTTGAATTTTCCGCACTGGGCAACTGCCAAAATTTGAATTTCTCGCGCTGGACAGCTGCTAAAATTTGAATTTCCCGCGCTGCACAACTGCCAAAATTTGAATTTCCCGCGCTGAACCACTGCTAAAATTTGTATGTCCCGCGTTGGACAACTGCCAAAATTTGAATTTCCCGCGCTGTTGCAAAATTTAAATTTCCTGTGCTGAGAACTGCCAAAATTTGAATTTCCCGCGCTGGACAACTGCCAAAATTTGAATTTCCCGCGATGGACAACTGCTAAAATTTGAATTTCGCGCGCTGGACAACTGTCAAAATTTGAATTTCCCGCACTGGACAACTGCGAAAACTTGAAATTCCCGCGCTGGACATATGCCAAAATTTGAATTTCCCGCGCAGCACAACTGCAAAATTTGAATTTCCCGCGCTGGACAACTGCCAAAATTTGAATTTCCCGCACTGGACAACTGCCAAAATTTGAATTTGCCACGCTGTGTCAAAATTTAAATTTGCAGCGCTGGATAGCTGCCAAAATTTGAATTTCCCGCACTGGACAACTGCCAAAATTTGAATTTCCCACGCTGGACTGCTGCCAAAATTTGAATTTCCCGTGCTGGACAACTGCCAAAATTTTAGTTTCCCGCGCTGTGCCAAAATTTAAATTTGCAGCATTGGATAGCTGCCAAAATTTGAGTTTCCCGCGCTGGACAACTGCGAAAATTTAAATTTACAGCGTTGGACAGCTGCCAAAATTTAAATTTACAGCGGTGGACAGCTGACAAAACTTGCCCCATAAAACCATTTATACATTGACATATCTACGACCGATATGCTGTACTGTGTTTTGGGCTATTAAGGAGATATTATATAGTCAGCGCTGACTGATAAAAAAGTCCACACAGTCCCGGCAGACTGGTCACATATGTTCGTCGTCGTAGCTACGCTGTTACGCGGACATGCGGACAGTCACCGCCCACTATTAGGACATAGCTAAGTCACGGCGCAAACAAATTAACGTAAATGAGCCATAAGGCGGTCGGAAATTTTTGACAAAATTAGCAAATATGTGCAAAACGTGTCAAAAACTGATGAAAACTTTGAGGACCTGCTTCCCGTAGACCTCTAGGTGAGGACTTCCGTGGAGACCGAGCAAATTATCACGCCTTGCGCACCAGTGGCTTACAAAATATTCACAAATTGATAAAATTTTGAGGACCTCCGTGGTGAAGACCATCCTTGACGACCATGGTGAAGGCGGAGCAATTTATCACGCCCCACGCGAAAATTTTGAGACTATTAACAAAAATTGTGGAAAATTGGTAAAAATATTTAAATTTAGAACACCGCCCTTTCCGATGACCCCTGAGGATCCTGACCAATTTTTAACCACTGTTTGTTGCAAATATTCAAATTCTAGTTTAAGGATAAATCTACCCAAAATACTGTGTTTGGATCGGATTTGCCAGCTTTGGCTCGCGTAGTCGTGGAGAAATACTTTACAAAGTCAAGGAATTAAAGTGATTTTTATATAAATGCAACAAAAATGGAATTAGAGTTCAGTCACATGGGTGCAGAAACTGAGATGTTTCTATTCAAGTGGTTCGCAAACGTATCAGTGACTCCAAAAGGGACTAAAACGTCACAAAATTTGCTAATGTGGGATTGTTGCTGATTATTACGGGCGTGGGTAACCGGCTGAAAAGAGCGAGATACCGTAAATCGACCTGGAGGCAATCGCGATCACCATCTCTGTTTCATAGTATCAAATCATGCCAGTGGGACCGATCTAAATTCCGAGTCTTGCCCTTCTGAGATTTTACAACCAATTGTCGTAGGTCCATCTTAAATTCAAAATGGGGTACTCTCACGCCGTGCGGCAACGGTAGAGAGCCTCGCAAAACTTTTAACAATAAGTGGAAGGCCTCTGTTGTCCAGGCGGGCGAATTAGCGCGCTTTGGGACCACCGGCAGCCCTCTTTCCTAATTAAATATTTTCGGAGGTGCTTCTGGTGGGTGCACTATGCTTTCAATCGCTGTTTTAGTCAACGGAGAACTGCAGAGTTTTCCACGAGAGAGTGATGCCCGAGTGGCTCCGGGATGAACAGAGCAGTGACGTGAAGGAGAAAAAGGGCCTTCAGAAAACATCGCAGGATGAATAATCCTGGAAGACGGACGTGGTCATTTGCAAGCAAGGTCGAGACAAAATTCTCAAGTAACCAACAAAAATGAGTCTGTGGTAAAGCTTCCCAATAATTCGAGCGAGCTCGTGCCCTTTTGAGATGTTCTCTATTGTATAGAATTGCACCTACAATGCTAAGACTGGAGTTTCCATGAGGTGCGGCAACAGCCGGATTTTTGGAAGAAAGTTAACTTCAGTTGGGTGCACGCGGCCATTCCAAATGAGGGATGCTTTACCACCCTTCGGAAGTTACTCTCCAGCTCACATATCGGCTTCATCAGGTAGGACAGTTTCCAAAATTCAATAGCCTCTAAACTTCTCGCAGTTCAGGGCTGTTTCGTGTAAACTTACTCACTAAGAACCGTGATAACTGTCACACGAGGACTTAAGCTGTGCAAATGATCACGGATCTGAAGTAAGTGTAGCATGGCCACTGCATGTTCAAAAACCTACAGCAAGGACAGGGATGGAGTCAGTCGCGACCGCAGAAGGCTGTGACAGTAAAAGCTCACCAAGACCGCGCCCTAGCATTCGAGCCCAAATTAGTGAAATAGTGCACGTTCACTTGAGGAAACATAGATAAGTGGAACGGAAAGGGAGAGCACCGAAGTTTGCAGGTAAATGTAGCGGGGTCGAGCACAGCGGGAATCAAGTCACACTTCGTAGCTCGGTCTTAGGTACCCTGCGAGGTACCCCGTGGAGTAATTAAATAAATGTTTTTGTTTTATCACATGTATATATGTTTGCGGCTAGGCAAAGTAAACGGCTGACGCGTTCACTCCAGTTTATAAGCGATATGTATTTTTTGGATAAAATAAATATAGTTAAGTCGAACTAGGTCCAGCTTGAAGCAAAATAACAAGTGAGATTTCACTAGAGAATAGCTGCACTTTAAAAGTTTACGTCGTATACCATAGGGTCTACCGCTCAGTTCTTAACTAAGCGAAATCGAGCAAAGAACAGGGCTCTGCGGACCGACCCCCGGTATCCATCCGACTTCTATACCAGTTGGTACGAGTTAGGTCAATCGGAGTAACCAAACGATAGATTCCTCCTTACAGGATCAAAATAAAGGAACATGGGATCGCTAGGAAATCCGGAAGCACGATTGAAAGGCGGGACAGCCTTACTACCTGTGAGTAGGCTTAAGGGTTGACACTTCCTCCGGGAGACCTCCATACCACTAGGAACGTGAGCCTAGGCGGCAGGCCGAACAGACTGGTAAACCCGCCGGCAACCTGCTAAGATAAACAGTTCCGTTACGTCGACCAGTGGTTCACCGGAGAGTCGTGGAAGCCGTTGTCCGGGCACCGCAGCAAGAAATGGTGCTGCAGCTGGGATCCCTTAGGGTCAGAGCTGGTCCTAGTACAAGAAATATTGCTTCGAATCTAAAACCATGCAACCAAAGATGAATGGATTTTATCTTTGAATGAACGCTATTGTATACATCGATTTGTTACCACATTGTCGCTAAATATTGATAAAAATCTTTAAAGCTAAAATCGGAAAAATAAATTATTTTGCTATTGTCGATGATAATCGTCAATTTTGTTCTTGTTCAGCTCAGTAGATTTTCGATTGAAGTTGACACTAAGTAATTGATTGGCGCAAAATGGTATGGAAACTGGATGTCCATTAAACGATAGTTCTGTGTTGCGATGTCGCGACTAAAATTGTTAGCAAGATTAAAGAATGTTTATCGACGATCAAGCACTATTTTCGTTCATTTGGTATTTCCGAATTAGTTTTTCATAACTATGCCCCATGTTGGGCGCCAAAATGTAAGGTATGATTTAAATTATGTTTATTAATTTGGCAACGGCAATAATCAGTAATATGACAAGCCAGTATCGTTCAATCAAGAAATCCAATTAAGTTTTTTTAGTTTAATAATAAAACAGATGAATTTCTCAAAAATAACCATTGTATCCTGAACCATTTTCGATATTCTATTGCTTGATTAAAAATGTATAAGCGGGCAGGACCCAAGGCAAACGCTCTAACTAACATTCTGAATTATTCGCCGACCTGACGGCGAACTTGTCATGGCAACCTGTTAGCAAACCGTCAGCGAATGGATGATAAGCAGCCTTACGGATTTGGTTAACGTTTGCAATTTAGGACGTCGGCAGATGATTGACGATCCACTTTGTGTGCCTGTTGGTTGTAGGAATAGAAAACGGTATTATCCTGGAACAAGGATGACTGCTTGAACTGTACAGTCCTGAATAGGAATAGCTTCTAACATGGTTTTTTTTAAATTGAACTGGTCAAAATTTTTGTCATTTGTATGAAATGCTAGTCAAATTTAAGGGTCCGTGGTGATTTTTGACATAGCCTTAACAGTACCTTTATAGGTGTATGCTGTCTTTAGGGTCGTGTTTTTGACTAGCCTTACGTCCTTCTGGGTGTGCCCCATCATAGAGTTTTGTCTTTGTTTGATGCTGTTTTAGGGTGTGGTGATTTTTGACTAGCCTTAGGTCCTTTTGTAATATTGCCATATTGGAGGTCGCTGAAGTCTTTAAAGCCGATATATTTGAAAAAGTCAATATGGATTTTCTCTGGTTTTTTATAAATCTGAGCTTTTTGAAGGGATGTGAATTTGGATCTATTCATGCTTACTGAACACCTTTAAATCTCACACATTCGTGCTGGCATCTGAAATCTGCATTGCCTTCAACAACTTCAGTATTCCACATATTTGCAATTAATTTGTCTACTTGTCGCTCGCCGGACTGTATGCCGTGTGCATTGAGTCGTCGGCTACCTTTAATAAATACAGCCTCAACATTTCTTGTTAAAGTCAATATACCTGTATGCGTTTCTAACTGTTTCTTTAGAAATCTACAGTTTTTTGGGTGTGATTTGGTCTTTCTGCTTCTGCCCTTGTCTTCCCTTCGTGCTGGCTCTGGATCTGCTCCTTCCCTTCGTTTCCCATATTTGCAATTGAATTTGGTTACTCCTAAAGTCGGAATCGTATGCTTTATACCTGTTAGAGCTACATCGGGCTAGAGTTAATGACGCCTCACATTTCTTGTTAGTATTACAACGAAGTGCTATGTTTGCATTGAATTTATAACTTAACCCTTCAACACATACAGTTGTTTGACAACAAAGTGCGTTTGACTGCTGTACCGGCGAAAACTGCACGATTGCACGCGTGATGTTGTCCCCTCAATGGTTTGTAAATGTGGCCGATAATTGTTCATCAATACTCGAATTCTAAATTAAGTTCAGGAAGTAAAGGGTTAAGGCATCGAAAAATTTTGTCTGAACGCGAGTTTACTAATTTTATAAATCGAATATAGAAGGTCTTTCCTAGAATTAGAGATACTGTTAAACTAAATGCATTAGTCTAACGATTAGCAGTACCTTATACAATTACAACCTAAAATTGGCATTTTAATAATTTTAACTAGAGCCCTGCGCACATTTGCAGTCGATTTTAGCTAGATCGTAAAACTGAAATCGTGAACTTTATATAGTAAACCCGGGTAATCCCGACATCCGGGTAATCTCAACAACCGGGTCTTCTGAACACCTAAAATATTCACACATTCGTGCTGGCATCTGAAATCTGCATTGCCTTCAACAACTTCAGTATTCCACATATTTGCAATTGAATTTGGTTACTCCTAAAGTCGGAATCGTATGCTTTATACCTGTTAGAGCTACATCGGACTAGACTAATAAATACAGCCTCAACATTTCTTGTTAATATTACTAAACCCTGTATGCGCAGAATTTATAACTTAACCCTTCAACACATACAGTTGTTTGACAACAAAGTGCGTTTGACTCCTATTTACAGCAGAAACTAATTATGCGTGTTGTTGTCCCTTCATGGTTTGTAAATGTCGCCGATAATACATCAAATACTGGAATTCTATTTCATTAGGAAGTAAAGGGTTAAGGCATCGAAAAATTTTGTCTGAAAGCCATTCTAATTTTATAAATCGAATATCGAAGGTCTTTCCTGAGTCATCTGTTAAATTTTAAATGCATTGGTCTAACGATTAGCAGTACCTTATCATCCGACCTTCAATTGACATATCATTTTAACTGAGGCCCCTCGCGCATTTTCCATTGATTTTTAGCTTCAATAGTAAAACTACAAATGGTAAAACTTATGTGGTAAAAACCAGGATTGATTTACCGACGTGCAGTAGTGTCAGACAGTTTATTAAATTTGAACGCTGCACGATTGCACGCGTGATGTTGTCCCCTCAATGGTTTGTAAATGTGGCCGATAATTGTTCATCAATACTCGAATTCTAAATTAAGTTCAGGAAGTAAAGGGTTAAGGCATCGAAAAATTTTGTCTGAACGCGAGTTTACTAATTTTATAAATCGAATATAGAAGGTCTTTCCTAGAATTAGAGATACTGTTAAACTAAATGCATTAGTCTAACGATTAGCAGTACCTTATACAATTACAACCTAAAATTGGCATTTTAATAATTTTAACTAGAGCCCTGCGCACATTTGCAGTCGATTTTAGCTAGATCGTAAAACTGAAATCGTGAACTTTATATAGTAAACCCGGGTAATCCCGACATCCGGGTAATCTCAACAACTTGAAACGCGTATTTCTTGCTCTAAAATAATGTTTATATATTTTTATATCGTAACATAGCTACTGCTGCCGACTGTATGCCTGTGCAGAGAAATTATGTATTTTATAACTTTTTAGCTCAGTTTTATGTACAAAACTGCTATGTTCGAGAATACCAGGAATTTCTGACTAGTTAATTTGTTTCAAAGGTTAAGTTTGTCGACCAAGATTTTGCTGTTCCCTTGGGAAATGTTGAATTTTTTTCACAGATTTGTCGTAAATGATCCAAATTTTTGAATATTAACTTTATTTCCTGTAATTGGAACATGTATATTAATACTAGGGTTTTTGCAAAACCTTCGAATTTTGATGTGATCCAGCTATTGCCGACACTTTATCTGGGTAATATCGACAATACATATTAAGAGATCTGGTTGAGCAGATGAATCAGTCTACATACATAATAGTCATAATACCATCAGAAACCTAGATTCTGATAATAAAACGGACAGCATCTTCGCCACATTCGAAATTTCATGCTTGATAACATGCTTTTAAATTTTTCCAATTACAGTGTGAGTACAATTTGCGAGTTACGTTTCACAGGTAATTCATGAACGAAATCGAGTTATCAAACAAGTGGATTTGGCTGTGATTCAATTTTAACATAAAATGTTCAGGCATAATTATAACATCACAGCACAAATGCCCAACTGGCTGTTAGCTGTACTTTATACACATGTTTGAACTAGAGTTGTAGCTTATAAAAATTCAAAGCTGGACCCGGATTTGCAAAGTAAAATAATTGGAACCAAACCCTGAATTTGTGCCAAAAATACACGGAACACCAGGACACTGACATGGAAGTAACTCTAAGTTTGAACCACTGAATGTGTTTAAGTGTTTCTTATGGTGACGAAAATAACTGTAGCAATGTTAATCTCTAAATGTTAGGCATGAGCCTTAAACCAGATTTCCACACTAGTCATGTTCTGGAACGACCCATATTGTTGTCATGCCCACTTGACTACTGAAACGACAAAATTTCGAAAGAAATACCCCTTTTGAAAGATTTCGGCAGTCGTTCCCCTTTTTATCAAAAATGTCCGTAGACGCTAATACGCATTAGCATTTGTCAAACCAGCAACCGGTATATTTATTACGATTTAAGAGCAAAATATCGGGTTAACTGTAAATGGGGGGGTCGTCTTGTGGTAATGATGTGGTGGTGCTCCTTGTGGCTGGGCTTGTTGTGATATTTTTTTTTTTGTGTGGTTTGTTTTTTTTTGTTTTGGTTGGTGCTGGTGTGTTGCCTGGGTGGGTTGGGTTGGGTTTGTTTTGGGCTGGCTTTGTTTTTGTTTGTTGGTTGTGCCGCTGCTGCCGCTTTTTGGCCTTGGTTTTTGCATGGTTCCCCAGCAAGAAATGGAAACGGCGCTCAAATCCTTAGATAATACAGAGTGGTGAGTGTCCTATATGCGCTCACGGTTACGGTAAATCTGGGCGACTGGTACCAGTGCAATGGTTGCCACAAATGGTGCCATGCCAGGTGTGGCACCGGAGGCGTTTTTCTCATCAGGGGGATTTGTCTGCATTTCATGTCGTGAAGTATATGCGAAGCAAATTGTTGATTTGTCTTTGGCGTAAGGATATTTTGCTCTCAAAGGACGTTGCATTGTTTTAAAAACACTGAACTAATACAAATTATGAAACATATCTAACCATGGAAAAAAAGTTTTAATTACTCTTAATTTGCTTTTTTACCTATACATTTTGTCGTGTTTGGATGGCTGGAATAGTGCACATAACTGAACTAGCGGTGGAGCTGTTGCATTAGTTATATTGTTCCGGTTGCCACATAAGCCTGCCGTTATTTGGTTTGTTGGAACTCGTTGAATTGATTTTTCGGTTACTTTACAAGAGTG
>JASANE010003290.1:0-30401 GCA_030248225.1 Trileptium ribeirensis | reverse complement strand
GCTCAATTGAAGATAAAACAGTAGGTTTTTGATACAGGTGTACCAATGTTATATGCTTCATGAGCTTTTAAGAAGTAAAATGCTAAAAATACGCAACAAAGTCTTCGGGACATAAACGGAGAAATTTATGACTCATTTATAACAGCATTTATATATTCATATTTCGGCGATAGCATTACGATTAGGATTTACAACGGGATTTTCTTAATTCTTACTTGTAATAAAAAGGAAAAATTTCATGCAAAGTTTAACCCTGAAATGAAATTACAAATTGTAAAAATTCACAAATTTGCAGTATTTTTGTATGTATAAAACATTTTGGAATGAACCATCGTTCATGAAATTCAAGTGATATTTGGGCATTGTAAAGAAGTATGTATATATCTATGCCCGTACTACGCTCTGACAGGGCGTGAAAACAATATCGCAGAGTGACGGCTGAGAAAGGCAATGGATTCTAAGGTGCTCTATCGGGGAAGAGACTGGTTTGCTTTCAAGCAGCGTTGACGTTTCTTTTCTATAAATGTTACAGCAGCATTTATGTGTTGCATATGTATTTTGCTAAAAATTTATGAAAAACTGCATTCAAAAAAGCTACGTTATTTCATGCAAATAGCAACTCAGCATAGTATTTCAGTACCGAGAGGCATGGTTGGCCCTAGTAATTACTATGCTATTTTAATACGCGTTGTAACACTAAGAATTTGATTATGGTTAGATAGATTGCTGTCTATAGTTAGCTTTGTTCGGCGTTTACGTCATAAAGGACCTTACATATGAAGGCTTTGTCGCACCTGATTGTCTCTGTCACCATCTATTATATAGAGTCTTGGACACCATTGCGTTGCTGATGCTATTTTAAGATATTATGCATATAATGTAGTATCGCTAGTAGTACAAGGTAGACTACACTATAAAAATTTACAAAAAGTTACATGGTGTCAGCTACAAAATGCTGTTACACACATATAATGTGTTTGTGGATGATTTTCTTAACATCAGCACTAACAGAAACTAGGTAGCTTTAGACATTATAGTTAAGTTGTTGGTGTCTCATACACCATCTAGTTCATTATATTGTGTAAGTCTACACCGTATACCACTGTGTGTTATAGCCCATAGTGGACGAATACTTTTACGTGGGGATCTCTATAACGTAAACGCTGCATTAGTGTATGGTTCTGTACATCATGCACCGACTAGTAAACCAATATAGTAAATGCAAAGCAATATTGATTTGTCGACCACACCATACATGCTAATAAAAGGTCCGACGTCACAGGGGGATAGTGGATGTTGCGGGCGGGGGGAGGAGGATCAGCCGGTTGGCGTTGGACCGAAGGTTATCAGGGGTGATAAAGTTTTAAAATTTTGTATTAAAAGTTTTTCCGAATTTTTGCCATTTTTCCGATTTTTGTCCATATTTCGCCAACTATTGCCTGTTTTTCACCTATTTTTGCCTATTTTACCTATTTTTTGCCCAAATTTTGTTTGAGCGCGAAGAGAGGAAGTGCGGAGTATCAAGGGGATTGAACTACGTCCGGAGCGAGTGTCTGGTTCGCCCGTAGGGCGGGGTCCGAGTCACAGGGGAATTATACTCCTGTCCCCAACACCTATGAGTATGTATGGCCTACACATATACAGTTCGAGTCTGCAGAAACATGGTAAATCCAGCACATGTCACTTTTAGGGGCCGGGCGTTATAACGTTAGGAAAAGAACAGCTTAGAGCGGTAGTTCGGGGGACGCCAGTTCCCCGACTTGGGCTTAGTGTACGTCTCAAATAAGAACCTAAGCTTAGGCTAAGACTAAGGCTTAGGCTTATTATATCGGGAACGGCATAGGATTCTGTCCCCTTCCGTCCCTAAAAGTTACGTCGGCCGTAAATCCTATCATACTTCAAAGGGTGTAGTATATAACGGGCGGTCTTTGAAAGCAGCGAAAGCCCAACTATGCAACTGAAACATCTAGTTAAGATATAAACTCTCGCAATGCAGTAAACTACATATGCTGGCTCAAAAGGTACGTTCACAACAGGAAATTGCAGTTGAAAACGTGATAAATCATAACGCTTCAAAATTTGAGCTAAATTTTGGGTTCAAAAAATTTAATAATCGGTTCTTCGTCCCTGATTTGCTAAATTATTAAAATCCTGCTAAAGTTTGCATAGTGCTCCAATGTTCAAATTCACTTAAAAATGCAAAAATGCTTTCAAATTTTTTATCAAATTTGATCAGTGTTTGAGCTCAAATTTTGAGCTAAAAGATTACACGTGTGAACAAACGAACCTAATCGACAATCTGTGTGAACGAACCTAACCGCTGTATGTGTGAACGAACCTAAATAACAGACTGTGTGAACGGACATAAACAGCAGTCTCTGTGTGAACGAACCTAAACGGTAGTCTGTGTGAACAAACATAAACGGCTGCCTGTAAACGAACCTAAACGGCCGTCTGTGTGAACGAACCTAAACGGCAATCTTCACGGTCAAGGTTTTAATTTTGGCTTTTTATTTAAAACTACTTCTCTGATAACTGTTTTACCTGAAGTCGAATTAAGATACGCAGTACGTCTAGAATTGTTGGCACGATATACTACTTAGCTCTCAATTTATTGGTACTATATGCTAGTTTAATAATTCAATGTACACATATATTTTACAAGCCTAACAATGCCCCTTATATACATTAATTATGAAACGGTACTACTTAGCTCTCAATTTATTGGTACTATATGCTAGTTTAGTAATTCAATGTACACATATATTTTTACAAGCCTAATAATGCCCCTTATATACATTAATTATGAAACGGTACTACTTAGCTCCCAATTTGTTGGTACTATATGCTAGTTTAGTAATTCAATGTACACATATATTTTTACAAGCCTAATAATGCCCCTTATATACATTAATTATGAAACGGTGCTACTTAGCTCTCAATTTAATGGTACTATATTCTAGTTTAGTAATTCAATGTTCACATATATTTTTACAAGCCTAATAATGCTCCTTATATACATTAATTATGAAACGGTACTACTTAGCTCTCAATTTAATGGTAATATATGCTAGTTTAGTAATTCAATGTTCACATATATTTTTACAAGCCTAATAATGCCCCTTATATACATTAATTATCAAACGGTGCTACTTAGCTCTCAATTTAATGGTACTATATGCTAGTTCAGTAATTCAATGTTCACATATATTTTTACAAGCCTAATAATGCCCCTTATATACATTAATTATGAAACGGTACTACTTAGCTCCCAATTTAATGGTACTATATGCTAGTTTAGTAATTCAATGTTCACATATATTTTTACAAGCCTAATAATGCCCCTTATATACATTAATTATGAAACGGTACTACTTAGCTCCCAATTTAATGGTACTATATGCTAGTTTAGTAATTTAAATGTTCACATATATTTTTACAAGCCTAATAATGCCCCTTATATACATTAATTATGAAACGGTACTACTTAGCTCCCAATTTAATGGTACTATATGCTAGTTTAGTAATTCAATGTTCACATATATTTTTACAAGCCTAATAATGCCCCTTATATACATTAATTATGAAACGGTACTACTTAGCTCTCAATTTAATGGTACTATATGCTAGTTTAGTAATTCAATGTTCACATATATTTTTACAAGCCTAATAATGCCCCTTATATACATTAATTATGAAACGGTACTACTTAGCTCCCAATTTAATGGTACTATATGCTAGTTTAGTAATTCAATGTTCACATATATTTTTACAAGCCTAATAATGCCCCTTATATACATTAATTATCAAACGGCTTCTTGTTTGTCAGCTGGATAGATATGCTAGGAGTTCTTCGTTTTTTTAGAACGGAATTTACAATTATTCTAAGATAGGTGTACGATTCTTAAAAATTTTGTGGGCTGCAGCACAGCCTAGAAATGTAGGTTTGGATTTTGTTTTAAAATTAAAAGAAATAGACAACTAAGAAGTTAATGAAAAAACCGGTAGTAACAAATCTGCAAACCTTTTATGCAATTTTTATGAGCACAATTTAGTCAAAAGTTCAGCTATGTTTTTTATTTAGCAAAATGTTTGACGCTTTTTTAAAAACATTCAGCCAGTGATATTGTCTTACGTAGTAGAAAAAACAGTTATGTTCATTTTAAAAGTTAGTAAAATACCAAAAAAGAACCCGTCACTGTAAAGCGAGCACCATTTTCTAGGCAACGTGTGTTTCTATAGGTACACTATATTTCATAGCAGTGTTCAGGGGCGTAGATCTATCTCTAAAAGTATGAGACACCTAAGATTAGTTTTGATTTCACTTAGGCTAGAAAAGATTAAAAAAATTGTGTTGTCAGGACTTCACATATAGGTTAAAAAGTGGTTTAGGGGTTGGGGTCTGATCAATCCTTTTAAGCGCGCCCATGATAGTGTTGTATTTCAAAAAGAAATATTGAGCCGAGGTTCACTAATAAGCGGACGTTTATTTATATAATTTTACCACAGAAACAGATAACAATGAATGACACTATGACACAAAAAATCTCAACAAATATATGATAGAATTGACATATATCATATATAGCGTTGAGCCATCTTAAAGCCAAATCCTTTATGTGTTAATTCTTTATTTTAAAGCCAATCTTAAACCCTTTATGTGTTACATCATATCCTATGTCAATTAAAATTCTTAGTGCAGGAATACAGCTTAACTTTGGTATATAATACGCGAAGATTTATGATAAGAACCCGAAATTTGGGGTAAGAGGCTTAGTATAGCGAGAGCGGCATGGCCTGCGACTAAATTACATTATTAACGGTTACTTTCGTTTGGATTTGTGTGACATGTCATGCAGTATATTGTACGACCACATAACAATGAAGGTATTTAATGT
This sequence comes from Trileptium ribeirensis, assembly GCA_030248225.1. Lineage (NCBI taxonomy): Eukaryota > Metazoa > Nematoda > Enoplea > Enoplida > Thoracostomopsidae > Trileptium > Trileptium ribeirensis. Next base: position 25,503 of record JASANE010003290.1, on the reverse strand, counting down.
TTGTGTAACAGAATTAAGACATTTTATTTTTGAACATCTCAAATTGTATAGATTTAAATTTTGAACCCTGTCACGCCCAACTCTGCCAACTGACATCTACACATATTGTGACGCCTTGTGTTAAACTGAGTTTATCACAAGGGCGTACGTTTGCAAATGCGTTGTTGTTCGTCAGTATGGCGAGGTTCATTAAGAGCCGAGTAACAGCCCCGAGAACGAGAAAGCTAAGCTGTTTGCGTACGCCAGTTTCAACAATACAGCTCGGATTCATTCCCTAGCAACGGCTTGACTATTTCAAACATTGCACGATACACAAATTAGTTTGGGCGTTAAGGAGTTAATGTTCGTCGCAGGACTGAGTTTGCAAAATCAATTATCATGTGTATGCTGTGGACCCTTATAACAGCCAAGAAACAATGGCAGTTGGTATTCAGCGTTCCAAACGCTGAACATAAACGGATGGTCAGCAATAAATTCAAGGACTGGTTCAGGATTTTTCAGAGGTGCGCATCGTAGCTTGGCTGCACCGCCAGTCGCTGCGGCAGCTTCGCTTCCTTCTTCATTAACCTGAAAATTTAAAATTGTGAACCTGCGATATTGCAACAACAAAAGCGCTATTCCAGCTTTCGCAGTAGTTATGTCATACAAAACATTCTTAACCTTAATATCACTTTACTATGCTCAAATATCGTATGAAACCATGCTCAATTTTTACTTCGATGGTATTACTTAAGCTTTATATAGCAACCATGCTATTCGCAAGGCCCTAAATTTTTAGGTTGGTTCATTTTTTGGCCAATCGATCCCTTGTCTTCTGATTCACTTCATCCTAGATGGTAGTACACTGACACCGTGTTGGGTTGGAAGTCGCAGTATATGTATTGGGCTGGAAAAAATAGGTTGAATAGACGGGAATACTTGGGAATAAATAAGCGATTCCCATAAAAACTATATGCTAGTACACTGCGACCGTGTTGGGTTGGGAGTCGCAGTATATGTATTGGGATGGAAAAAATAGGTTGAATAGACGCGAATACTTGGGGCTGAATAAGCAATTCCCATAAAAACTATATGCTAGTGCGCTTCGACCGTATTGGGTTGGAAGTAGCAGTATATGTATTGGGATGGAAAAAATAGGTTGAATAGACGCGAATACTTGGGGCTAAATAAGCAATTCCCATAAAAACTATATGCTAGTGCGCCGTGTTGGGTGGGATCGAGCCGGGCGGGAAAAAAGGGAAAAACACAATACTGGGGCAAAAAGCGACCAAAAAACATATGCAGACAGGCGACCGTGTTGGGTTGGGAGTAGCAGTATATGTATTGGGCTGGAAAAAATAGGTTGAATAGACGCGAATACTTGGGGCTAAATAAGCAATTGTCATAAAAACTATATGCTAGTGCGCCTCGACCGTATTGGGTTGGAAGTAGCAGTATATGTATTGGGCTGGAAAAATAGGTTGAATAGACGCGAATACTAGGGGATAAATAAGCGATTCCCATAAAAACTATATGCTAGTGCGCTTCGACCGTATTGGGTTGGAAGTAGCAGTATATGTATTGGGCTGGAAAAAATAGGTTGAATAGACGCGAATACTTGGGGATAAATAAGCGATTCCCATAAAAACTATATGCTAGTACACTGCGACCGTGTTGGGTTGGGAGTCGCAGTATATGTATTGGGCTGGAAAAAATAGGTTGAATAGACGCGAATACTTGGGGCTAAATAAGCAATTCCTATAAAAACTATATGCTAGTACACTGCGACCGTATTGGGTTGGGAGTCGCAGTATATGTATTGGGCTGGAAAAAATAGGTTGAATAGACGCGAATACTTGGGGCTAAATAAGCAATTCCCATAAAAACTATATGCTAGTACACTGCGACCGTGTTGGGTTGGGAGTCGCAGTATATGTATTGGGCTGGAAAAAATAGGTTGAATAGACGCGAATACTTGGGGCTAAATAAGCAATTCCCATAAAAACTATATGCTAGTACAGTGCGACCGTGTTGGGTTGGGAGTCGCAGTATATGTATTGGGCTGGAAAAATAGGTTGAATAGACGCGAATACTTGGGGCTAAATAAGCAATTCCCATAAAAACTATATGCTAGTACACTGCGACCGTGTTGGGTTGGGAGTCGCAGTATATGTATTGGGCTGGAAAAATAGGTTGAATAGACGCGAATACTTGGGGCTAAATAAGCAATTCCCATAAAAACTATATGCTAGTACACTGCGACCGTGTTGGGTTGGGAGTCGCAGTATATGTATTAGGCTGGAAAAAATAGGTTGAATAGACGCGAATACTTGGGGCTAAATAAGTAATTCCCATAAAAACTATATGCTAGTACACTGCGACCGTGTTGGGTTGGGAGTCGCAGTATATGTATTGGGCTGGAAAAAATAGGTTGAATAGACGCGAATACTTGGGGCTAAATAAGCAATTCCCATAAAAACTATATGCTAGTACACTGCGACCGTGTTGGGTTGGGAGTTGCAGTATACGTATTGGGCTGGAAAAAATAGGTTGAATAGACGCGAATACTTGGGGCTAAATAAGCAATTGCCATAAAAACTATATGCTAGTACACTGCGACCGTGTTGGGTTGGGAGTCGCAGTATATGTATTGGGCTGGAAAAAATAGGTTGAATAGACGCGAATACTTGGGGCTAAATAAACAATTCCCATAAAAAGAATATGCTAGTGCGCCTCGACCGTGTTGGGTTGGAAGTCGCAGTATACGTATTGGGCTGGAAAATATAGATTGATTAGACGCGAATACTTGGGGCTAGGTTAAGGAATTCCTATAAAAAGTATAAAAACAGTTTTGATGTATTATATAGCAGTCGTGAAGGTGCCCTTTCAATCGGATGAAAGCCTTAATAGGACACAATTGTAGACTTTTAGGGAAACGTCACCAAGCTTTCACTTTTCGCTATTTTGCATACGTTATCGTAGATATTTCTGTCAATCATTTCTAACAAACACCAGAGCAGCGATCGAATTAATGTTCACTACTACTTAGGGATTTCAAATCCAGCGTTTATAAACTATCATATAAATTTTCCAATGGAGGGCTGTTAGTACCATCTTTCCAAATTTCACAGGCTTCAAATCCTGTTTAGAAGAATCTTGTTCATAAACAAGGCGTTTTCTGCCTGAGCATGTCAAAATATGATATATATTTAAGGCAGGATTCGACAGTTTTTGTCTGAAGCCGAGGTTTTTTTACGCGAAGCAAGTCAGAGAAAGGTCCAGGACTAGGTTAGTATTGCTTCCTAAATTTTTATTGTAGATTCTTTCGTCAGCATAAAGGCAAGGAATCCATAAAACGTTCAGGAAACGTCAAAATTCACCATTTCGCAGTATTTGTTGAGAGCTCATAGCTCTCCTGGGAATCCTTGAGACTAAAAACTATCTCGGCAACAATCAACAGGCGTCCCTGTAGATCGAGCTTGTTATGTTGTGCTGAGATGGAATCACGAGCGTTTTTCTACTTCTGTCACTTCGTTGTCGTTAAATTGCGTAAAAGATCGAGTTTACCGCGTTTCCAACGTTACTGGTAAACTTGATAATTCCGTCTTCCACGCCGTCTATGATTTCTTTTCGACTTGGTTTATATGTGGCGCGGGATTTATCGCACTTTTATTTGATCCGCGGGCTCCAGGAGATCGCATTTGTGTAACGCTAAGTTAAGAGCAAAATAGGATTGTCGGGTCTTCCTACAATCTTATAGCCGAAAATAGTTCAATTTTGAAGATACGGCGATGGCTTTGGTACCAATCGACTCTGCTTGATGAGGGGAGTCAAAATAGGCATGTTGTCCATATTTATGGCATTTTTTTCGAATTTTTGTGTTCTCACTGGTGCCTAAAAATTTTGAAAATTGTTTTTGTCGGTAAAGACATAATTTTATATCATAGAGAACGTGGCCCCAGCCAACTTTAGGGACCGGACGTAATGACGAACGACGTGAAATGGTGGTAAAGCACTGCAATGCAGTGATTGGTTAAAGACAGGCTTGGGCTAAGGCTTAGCCTTCACCTTAGACTTAGGATTCTACGTAAATGGCAATAACTCCATAAACCCTGAACCGATCCAAGTGATTTTACCACCATTCCACTAAAAACAGACATTGTTTAAATGATATATAAACTTGTGCATTTATTGAACAAATCTTTTTTTTTAATTTTGGATACCAAGGGACAATTGGAACCAAAAAATCGAAATAATATTTGTATGATAAATATGGACAAAACGCACATATTCTGAGTCATATCCTCAAGCTGAGTTGAATGGTACCAAGATCATCGCTGTATCTTTAAAATTGATCAATTTCGAGCCTGGGGGTTTTAGGAACGACCCGAATTGTGCAATGAAGAGGAATCTTATAATGTTTGACAAAATGTAAAAACAATATCACTGATAAACGCTAGAGAAAACGAACAAAGACATATGAAAGTAAAAAAAAACGCATGCTGAAAGTTCAATTTTTGTTCTTTTAAATATAAATGTATCACACTTTATTATTGGCGGTATATGGCGATCCCAAAATTCGAGCCGTTGCTGAATGGATATGTTATGGAAAAATTCTTGTCTTCAAAAAATTCTGCTCATAGTTCTGATGATCACTGTTTATGTTTGTTATAAATTACAGTGATCAACGTCAATATAGCGGAGCAAGCATCGAACCTACAACTTGTCGACGTTACAAGGGGATGGATAGGGCGTGCATCTGAGGTGGGAGCCCTTGGAATCTCCAGAGATGAGTCAGCGGGTGAGCTCATCAGAAGGGATGATACATTTTTGAAATTTGTCTTGGACTCAAAGATTTTTTCGAATCTTTGCCAAATTTGCCTCGATTTTTGCCAAAATTAAAATATTCCGTGAGCCTTCGGCGGGGAGAAGGATCGGCATCGCCTCGAGGGGGGTCCCGGGGCGGGATAATACCGCCTGTCCTCCATGAGCTTGTAGTCGTCTGATTAGTACAGCGGTCTGCGTTGCTTCAACCAGCGTTATTAGAAATTTATACAACACATTACATGCGTTAATCTTATATAATATGTGCTTTACATGAACATGTTTTTGCTTTTAGGACCCGATTTACAACGAACGGTCACGCAGTTATGGCGTAGTAGAGTTTTCAACAAATCTTTACATGAACATGTTTTTGCTTTTAGGACCCGATTTACAACGAACGGTCACGCAGTTATGGCGTAGTAGAGTTTTCAACAAATCTTTACATGAACATGTTTTTGCTTTTAGGACCCGATTTACAACGAACGGTCACGCAGTTATGGCGTAGTAGAGTTTTCAACAAATCTTTACATGAACATGTTTTTGCTTTTAGGACCCGATTTACAACCAACGGTCACGCAGTTATGGCGTAGTAGAGTTTTCAACAAATCTTTACATGAACATGTTTTTGCTTTTAGGACCCGATTTACAACGAACGGTCACGCAGTTATGGCGTAGTAGAGTTTTCAACAAATCTTTACATGAACATGTTTTTGCTTTTAGGACCCGATTTACAACGAACGGTCACGCAGTTATGGCGTAGTAGAGTTTTCAACAAATCTTTACATGAACATGTTTTTGCTTTTAGGACCCGATTTACAACGAACGGTCACGCAGTTATGGCGTAGTAGAGTTTTCAACAAATTTCGGCAATAATTGGGTCTATGTGATAAGATAAAAATAATAAGCTAAATCTGTTTTGTACGAGCCTGTTAATCAGGTTAATCAGGTGTTATCGCAACGCTTACATGATAGTACACATGATGTAAAGTCTGAATAAAGTCGAAAACAAAGCCACGGCTTTGCTGTTACGCCACGCACAATGTAATGATTTAAACGTTGTGAACATTAACATGAGCATATTCACAGCTACCGTTAGCACTGGGCATTTATTATAATTTAATTATCCCCAACTACCGTGTCGGTAGTTGGCCTTACAATGTTTAGTTACGATGAATTCAGTGACACTCATAGCTCAACAAGAACTGCTCACATCAATATCGGTGGGGGGTTCAAAATTTACTGAACGCGAACTGTTTAGGTTGCTCGCTCTTCGTCTTTACCTATTGTCACTGAAAAACCATATTTTCAAAGCTTTACGTTGTAAAATTTGTTAATTTGGTAATTCGTATTTCGTCGTCTGTAAAAAAAACTCCTGTAAAAAATTACGTGTAGTTTTCGCATATTGTAGTATAAAACCTCCGCTTCTCCTGTTGTAAGCAGAGAGCAAACAACTAATTTTTTCAAGCAGTCGTCTGTAACTCCTGTAAAAATTTACGTGTAGTTTTCGCATATAGTAGTATAAAACCTTCGCTTCTCCTGTTGTAAGTAGAGAGCAAACAACTAATTTTTTCAAGCAGTCGTCTGTAACTCCTGTAAAAAATTTACGTGTAGTTTTCGCATATAGTAGTATAAAGCCTTCGCTTCTCCTGTTGTAAGCAGAGAGCAAACAACTAATTTTTTCAAGCAGTCGTCTGTAACTCCTGTAAAAAATTTACGTGTAGTTTTCGCATATAGTAGTATAAAACCTTCGCTTCTCCTGTTGTAAGCAGAGAGCAAACAACTAATTTTTTCAAGCAGTCGTCTGTAACTCCTGTAAAAAATTTACGTGTAGTTTTCGCATATAGTAGTATAAAACCTTCGCTTCTCCAGTTGTAAGCAGAGAGCAAACAACCAATTTTTTTAAGTCGTCGTCTGTAACTCCTGTAAAAAATTTACGTGTAGTTTTCGCATATAGTAGTATAAAACCTTCGCTTCTCCTGTTGTAAGCAGAGAGCAAACAACTAATTTTTTCAAGCAGTCGTCTGTAACTCCTGTAAAAAGTTTACGTGTAGTTTTCGCATATAGTAGTATAAAACCTTCGCTTCTCCTGTTGTAAGCAGAGAGCAAACAACTAATTTTTTCAAGCAGTCGTCTGTAACTCCTGTAAAAAATTTACGTGTAGTTTTCGCATATAGTAGTATAAAGCCTTCGCTTCTCCTGTTGTAAGCAGAGAGCAAACAACCAATTTTTTTAAGTCGTCGTCTGTAACTCCTGTAAAAAATTTACGTGTAGTTTTCGCATACAGTAGTATAAAACCTTCGCTTCTCCTGTTGTAAGCAGAGAGCAAACAACTAATTTTTTCAAGCAGTCGTCTGTAACTCCTGTAAAAAGTTTACGTGTATTTTTTGCATATAGTAGTATAAAACCTTCGCTTCTCCTGTTGTAAGCAGAGAGCAAACAACTAATTTTTTCAAGCAGGCGTCTGTAACTCCTGCAAAAAATTTACGTGTAGTTTTCGCATATAGTAGTATAACACCTTCGCTTCTCCTGTTGTAAGCAGAGAGCAAACACTGCCAATCTTGTTAATGGATTGTTTTCACTTTTCGACTGCCAATCTTGTTACTGGATTGTTTTCACTTTTCGACTGCCAATCTTGTTACTGGATTGTTTTCACTTTTCGACTGCCAATCTTGTTACTGGATTGTTTTCACTTTTCGACTGCCAATCTTGTTAATGGATTGTTCTCACTTTTCGACTGCCAATCTTGTTAATGGATTGTTTTCACTTTTCGACTGCCAATCTTGTTAATGGATTGTTTTCACTTTTCGACTGCCAATCTTGTTATTGGATTGTTTTCACTTTTCGACTGTCAATCTTGTTAATGGATTGTTTTCACTTTTCGACTGTCAATCTTGTTAATGGATTGTTTTCACTTTTCGACTGCCAATCCTGTTAATGGATTGTTTTCACTTTTCGACTGTCAATCTTGTTAATGGATTGTTTTCACTTTTCGACTGCCAATTTTGTTAATGGATTGTTTTCACTTTTCGACTGCCAATCTTGTTAATGGATTGTTTTCACTTTTCGACTGCCAATCTTGTTACTGGATTGTTTTCAGTTTTTAGGTTGGTTGAACAAAGCCAGGTATTCACAGTTTTTAGTCAAGCTAAACGCATACACGATCTTATGCTATCGGTGAACAATTATTCTGCTAATTTTATTTTACTATATGTAATGCGGCGTTCACGTTATAATGTCCCCAACGTTTAGAACTTATGTACCCCTCACAGTGTCAGACACACTGTTGACAACAGGGTGTCTCAGACACCCCCATGTTTTTAATAAATTTTTTCAACGGTAGCTAGTTACGCGTATTACCACTTGCCGACAGTGTCAGGCACACCGTGTCTTCTGGCAGTTTTATTGACAGTGTTCGGAATTATTTGAGCGATGTTCATATGGGCTAGATACAAATATCGAGAATTTAGGAAAAACTCCACAGGACAGTTGACTAATAAACCGCATTAGCTACAGACGGTGTCCGTTATAGTTAATTCGCGCCAAATTGGTAGCTAACGGTGTGTACGACACTGTATAGAAAAAATTCAGTAGCTAAGCGTGTGTCGTACACCCTCGGCATTTGATTTACAGTATGGGTGTCACCCTGACTGTCTATACGGTAGGGTCGCGACTACAGGGGGTCAAAAGTTCCAAACAGCGGGGACATTATAACGTGAACGCCGCATAAATACAATTGTTCGAAATATTTTATTTAATCAGTCAGGAAGATGGACGAAATCTATTTTGAGCCAATTCTCAATTGTGATCGCAAACAAGCTGTAGTTTCCAGGAACTAGGAACCATAGTATTGTAAATACATATATATTTGCAGTGATGCATGTAATATTGTGCGAGCAAACGTTAGGACAATGTCACAACCTGAGGACTTGTTCAAAAATTATATGTTCCTCTAAAGCAGACCAAATCTAAATTACAAGTCTTCGTATGTTTTCTAAGGTTTTACCTCGATAAATGCTTTATGGATTACGTGCGATATGTACAGACCAGGTGGTTGCTTTGTAATACGATCAAAGTTTGCTTTGGCCTGGTCGAACATTGTCGGTGCGCCCATTGCAGCCAGTGTTTCATTTAAACCAAACGATGCTTCCATCTTGAATTTTGGAATTTTCACCTGAAAAGCAAATTATACCTATAATGGTTTTTTGCAAAATATAGATGAAAATAGGTGTATGCAAAACTATGAAAATATAAATACACATATTTGTATTGCAATACATTTAAACTTATATTCATTGATACGGAATAATTTAGGCCTGAGCAAGCTTAAGATAACCTCATGAATATTCCATTTTTTTTGATTGCCGACTTCAAATTGAAAACTCTAATTATGCAAAAATAATTTCGGGTTTCCGCTAAACGAAGATAGTGAAATCAAAAACAAATGGCAGAAATAGCATCCTGTGTTGGGAAATTACAACTTGCAGAAAGCAGATGTCTGAGATTCGTGCTTCTAAATTAGGGTCTTGCCTTATTTATACTTTTAAAATAGGGATTGTGTTTGGGGGTTAGCCGCATAATCGGCTATAACAGTTTAAAAATTCCCGGGTCGGGGGTCGCAATAGGCGGGTCGCTTCGACACTTTTTCTAAAACTATTAGGGTCAGCCGCATAATCGGCTATAACAGTTTAAAAATTCCCGGGTCGGGGGTCGCAATAGGCGGGTCGCTTCGACACTTTTTCTAAAACTATTAACTATTTTTTCAGTGGTTGCTGTAGAGAAGAAGAAAATCACAGAAAGGTTTTATTAACAATAAAACATAGCATGAGTGGAAAACCACGAAGCAATTGCCCTAAATGTGTTAATAACGTCGCGTTCACTTGATTTACATAATCCTTTGAACTTTGTTCAATAATCAACACATCATTCATCCGTTCTTTCGGAAAACAGAGCTTTCTGTTTGTTTGAGGAATCCACTTGAAGTCGTCCAGGTTGCAGAGCTTTGTTCGACCAACCTGGTGTGCGACGTTGCGGGGTGCGACCCCGTCGCTGAGACACGTCTTTCACCCCTTCGACTTCATTGGAAGAGCGTGGACGAGCGCGATGTACTACAAGGTTGACCCGCGGGCCAAACGTTACCATTGTCAAGCAAGAAAGTGTAGTTGGCGAGGGCCTTTGCGACCTTGTGCGGTTTTGTAAAATGGACATCGTCCTTTCGGAACGTGTGGTAATCGAACACGAACCATGTCCCGGACTTGCAATTTTTGCGATTTCAGACTGCGGCTGAGCTATTGATCGTGTCGTGTGGATACAGGAGATGGGCTGCGAGACGTTTACGCGAATTTTGCCCCCATGGCAGGACTGCTGAACGGGAGTAGCTCGGAAGCTGAAGAGCCTCGACTGAATTACGTTTTCGAAGCTTTTGCAATCTGCAATTAAAGTCTGTACAGTGTGTTTAATTGTCCGTTACACTCACGCCTTGCTGTTACGTTCAAGATTATATAACGGAATGGTTTGATGCAGTATATCTCCAGACGACAAAAATTGTTCATACGCGAAACAAGGTGTGTAACGTTGTGGGGTATCAAAATAGTGGGATTTATTAAATGAGTTGAACACTTCTGTGACCCATTATATGATTCGTCCTGTCGAAGTGTCAACAGTGAAAATATTTTGAGGCACGACAAATGGTAGCAGAAAACAACTGCAGCAAAATACTGATGCCGTTGAGCGACGGCCAACGATCCGCTGATGTCACTTGCGACTTTCTACCACGGCAAGTCTAGTTTCTGTACCAACTCGGGTGATGGAGGCTGGATTATCTTGTAAGATTTGGCTCTGTCTTGACATACCACGCATCGCTTGACAAATCGTCCATACTAGGCTATCAACATTTTGAGCGAACCAGACGATTTGTCCGTACGATTCCAGTATGATCTTCTTGCGCAGGCATCAGTATTGTTTTGTAAAAGTTGGAACAACCATACAGTCGCCTCGAAGCAGTCAATCTTCGACAGTTAATTGTCCCCGAACGCAGAAGAACGATTGCAGATCCTGTTTTCGTTTGCCGAACCCAACTGTCTTGCTGATCCCTTGAATAGCATCTTGAATCAGTGGATCGTTTGAAGTTTTGGATCGGAGACTTTTCGCAATATGCCAGCTGTTTTAAAATTGTTCGTACGTATAACTCGCCATCTGCGTTTGCACATTCTAGGGAGTCGTTGACTAGTAATTGAGACAACGCGTCGGGAATGTGCTTTGTTATGCCTTTCAAGTATACGCTCTTATAGTCAAATTCGAATATCCATCGCAATTTTGCCGATTTACTCTTATCGCGACGACGGAGCAGAGTTGAGAGGCTCAGGTGATCGATTCATAGCTGAAGTGACGTCCAAGAAGAAACTTTTAGAAATATTCGCATCTGCAGACGCAAGCCAAAGCTTCGCACTCGTTGACGGTGAAGTTGCTTTTACGCCAAGATAACGTATGTGAGGCGACGTAAGTGGGTTTTTGGGAATCGTTCTGCATTTGAGACAGGTCTGCGCCAATGCCAACATCATATGCGTCCATTTTGACTGTTGTTTCAGCCGTAGGAATGAAGTCCACTAGTATGACCCTTTCTCCGATCAGTGCTTTGATCCAATGGAAAGCGCTTTGTTTAGAGAGACCCCATTGAAATTACGTCTTTTCTCTCGTGATCTGCCGAAGTGATTCAGCGATTGATGCTATGCCCTTAATGAATTTGCCTTGAAAGCGAGGAACGGCTGTAGTCGCGTTTGATTTGTAGGAGTAGTCGCATCTCGTAGTTTAGCTCATTTTGAAGTGTCTGGCTTGATTCTACCGTCTTTGTAAATGAGATGCTCCAGCAACGTGACATCCAGTTCACCGAACAATGATTTCGAAGCGGTAATCCGGAACAGATTGTCACTAAGACGGTTGAGGGCTTTGCGGATGTTGGAGTCGCGTTCTGCGATTGTTGAACCAAAAAGGATGATATCGTCGATGTAGCAAATTGTATTGCGACATCCGTCCAGTTCTTTGGAAACGCACTTTTGACATACCGAGGCGGAACCGACTGGACCCATAGGTAGACCATTGTACACCTAGAGTCCGTCAAAGGGGTTGCTGTAGCCTTGAGAATTCGGCTGTCGCCGTCTAGCTGTATGGGAGTAACCACATCATATGTCGGTTTTTGATTTGTGCTTGGCAGCCTGGCGCTGCCCGGTATCTCGTCGATGCTGAAAATCGGATGTCGGCTGAATTTACGGAAGGATTGAACCGTGAAAGATCGGAGGTAATTCGCACACTGTTGTCTTTTTTCCATACCTTGACGAGACCATAGATCAATTCGCTTTTGTCGATCGGGTCTCCAGAAATCAATATCTTCCATCTTGTGATTGCGGCAGCTTTACGAGCAATTGGGATCAAGCGCAGCGGTGTTTGTCGTAGTATGGCACCATCGCACAGCACGATATGTGCTGGAGCCCATGCCAAGGGATTTGTTTGTAAGATCAGGAAACTCGCGCAGAATAACCTCGACATTGCAATTTGATTGAGTCACAGTGGAGATTAGCAGAGCGGAACCATCGATTTGCAAACCCAAGGCGTGGATCAGGTCCAGGCCGACGATCGGCTGCAATATATTTCACATTACGTATATGGTTGCTTGGGCGCTTTTTCGCCAACTTTGACAAGTCTTGTGACGCCGCCCTTGATCACCAAACTGTCATAATTACGAAGCGTCGTGTTCGTCGAATCCATTGGACGGTACGGCCAAATACGTTGGGATTCGCAGTATCTCATCGTCGATATTTGAGTAGCGGTATCGACAGTTGCTATGTAATGTTGATTGTCTATGTATAGTCTATCTTAGTTATTGCATTTTTAAAAATGCCTATGTCTGATCGTTGAAATTCTTGCACAACGAACTGAAACTGTGCTAATATTTTCCGCGACGCTATCATATTATGCATTATGTTTACTCAAATTGCGTTGACTAAGAATTTTAAAAAAATGTTATTTTCTCACCTATAAATTAAAATCCTAGAAATCACGTTACAAGCGTAATTATCACAACACTTAAGACAATATAATAATGAGACGTCTACTACTTGTCTTTACGTTTAATTACTAAACAAACAAGGAACACCGCCAAATGTAAAAGCTCCAAAAATGTCAGTTTTTGACGTGATGCAACCAAAAGCGTTGTCTTCTAGAAATTTAGTTTCTTTGTATGTTAATAAACAGTGAGAGAGGTACTGTTTTGGAACCAATGCTTTCCTAGAGTTTATTTTTACCTATTAAACTCATGTTTCTCATATTATGCAAATGAAACTTGTAAGTATGACTCTCAATGGATTACTCGTTGATAAAATATTCAATATTTATTATTACTTTTATAGACCGCATCCGGTTGAAAAATATCAACTCGAACCGTCCCGACAGGTCGCAACCCGACCTGACCTAACCCGATGCTACCCGACCCGACCCGGTCCCACTCGATAATCATCCAATAACCTGCTATCAAAAATGGCATTGTTACTTGTAACTAGACTATGTGTGGGCTTTCTGCCAGTGTTTTATCGAAAGTAACCCCCATCGCTGTCACATCGTTTCCAGGTGCTGCTGCTTGGAATATAATGCGGCGTTCACGTCATAATGTCCCCAACGTTTGGAACTTATGTACATCACACAGTGTCAGGCATACTGTTGACAACAGGGTGTCGTAGACACACCATGTTTTTAATCAATTTTTTCAAAGGTAGTTAGTTTCGCGTATTACCACTTCTTGACAGTGTCAGGCACACCATGTCTTCTGGCAATGTTATTGACACTGTACGAAATTATTTAAGCAATGTTCATATGGGCTAGATACAAATACTATTAATTTAAAACAAACTACACAGGATAGTTGACTAATTATAGTTAATTTGCGCCAAATTGGTGGCTAAGGTTGTGTACGGCACTGTCAAGAAAAAATGTAGTAGCTAGGGGTGTGGGACACCCTTGGCAATTGATTTGCAGTATGGGTGTCACCCTGACTGTGTATACAGTAGGGTCGCGGCCACAGGGCGGCAAAAGTTTAAAACAGTGGGGACATTATAACGTGACCGCCGCATAAATGCTGTTTAACAAATATAATTAGCGCAGGCCATTATCAGTGAGATTAGCCTAAACCAAATATAGGGGAAGCTTTACTCTAACCCGACTCTACCCGACCTGACATAACACGACCCGAACATTGTGCGACCCGATTGTATCTCGATACTTACAATAACTTCTTTGGTTCTTATTTTGGCAATTGATTCCGACAAAGAGTTTGCCGTGATTGTGGCGACAGCGTTACGCAGGCCGTCAATAGCATTTGGCAAAATGATAACGAACGAAACATTTGACGCAACGTACGGAATTGACAGAAATTTTAAGGTTTTCGTTTCATAATAGCCAAATTTTGATTTCATGTTCATCATTGGAATTTGTAATCTCTGAAATATATTTTTGGAATATAGCAGATTATAATGTGTAAACTCATCGTAACTACTAGTTCATGCCGGCGTTTACTTGGGATGATTTTTTGTTACTTGAAATTTAAATTAAATTTTGGCTTCAAAATCTCTCAAATAAAATATGAAAAGTTTGAAAATGTAAAAGATGCGAAAAGAACTTATTCTAAAAATAACTGCATGACCAATTATAGTTATTAATTGCTAAAAGAAACACTGAATAAATTGGGTAGTTGAAAAATGTAAAAGATGCGAAAAGAACTTATTCTAAAAATAACTGCATGACCAATTATAGTTATTAATTGCTAAAAGAAACACTGAATAAATTGGGTAGTTGAAAAATGTAAAAGATGCGAAAAGAACTTATTCTAAAAATAACTGCATGACCAATTATAGTTATTAATTGCTAAACGAAACACTGAATAAATTGGGTAGTTGAAAAATGTAAAAGATGCGAAAAGAACTTATTCTAAAAATAACTGCATGATCAATTATAGTTATTAATTGCTAAAAGAAACACTGAATAAATTAGGTAGTTGAAAAATGTAAAAGATGCGAAAAGAACTTATTCTAAAAATAACTGCATGACGAATTATAGTTATTAATTGCTAAAAGAAACATTGAATAAATTGGGTAGCTGAAAAATGTAAAAGATGCGAAAAGAACTTATTCTAAAAATAACTGCATGACCAATTATAGTTATTAATTGCTAAAAGAAACACTGAATAAATTGGGTAGTTGAAAAATGTAAAAGATGCGAAAAGAACTTATTCTAAAAATAACTGCATGACCTATTATAGTTATTAATTGCTAAAAGAAACACTGAATAAATTGGGTAGTTGAAAAATGTAAAATATGCGAAAAGAACTTATTCTAAAAATAACTGCATGACCAATTATAGTTATTAATTGCTAAAAGAAACACTGAATAAATTGGGTAGTTGAAAAATGTAAAAGATGCGAAAAGAACTTATTCTAAAAATAACTGCATGACGAATTATAGTTATTAATTGCTAAAAGAAACACTGAATAAATTGGGTAGCTGAAAAATGTAAAAGATGCGAAAAGAACTTATTCTAAAAATAACTGCATGGCCAATTATTGTCAGTAATTAATTGCTAAAAGAAACACTGAATAAATTATGTGACATAAAATGCGTTTAAATATACATTAGATAGCGCACAGAACTTCAGCATTGCAAACAGTTATACCAGAAATGTATAACGATAGAGTAAATTCTAGGTACATACACATGGGTTGTTCTTTTACTAAATCAATTCCTGATCTCAAACAGAATTACTATTTTCCCTTCTGTGCGCGGACACGATTTGCGATATGGGAAGACGTAGATTATTGGATGATCACTATTTTACGATTCAGTATCGTGATTTATTTTGAAGGTGTTCACTATTAATACGCTCATATTCGCTTTTTTATTCGCACATGAAGAACTTATACACTCAAAGACCGCGTGGCATCGCTACAATTCAGCATATCGTTTAATGAACGCGTACAAAGAGTGAAATCAGCAATTGTACAAGCACTTGAATTGCATTTGTATTTCACGAACCCTATGTTCGTGTTTGTCAAACTGAGAATGACGGTGGCCAAACTGTGAACACGAATTTTTGTACGGTTTAGCTCATGATTTTGACAAAATAACCATGGCGTACGCACCTAAAGTGCACTCACGAATAACGTTTTTGGCCTAGGCTGTGCTACGCCGATTCGTGAGTGAAGAACGATAAAAACAACTAGTATGTCTATAATAGTAATATAATCTCTCTTTAATTTGGATATTGGTTTGCAAATCTGTCACTTTGTTGTGGTAGCAGACATTGTTGTCACCGTTTGTGAGGACGTGTATTGAGCTTAAGCATTATTACAGTATACATTCCTACGGTTATATAGTAAATTGTTATTCCAAGTTCCGACTGCTTAAAATCACGACTGAAGCGATGCTCCAAAATTGCTTGAACTTAAACAATGAACAAGTGTTGTTGTCTTAAAATAATCATCTGTTCAAATTTTACACAATATTAAAATACATTATTTCCATAAGATAAATGTGTCGAGTGTAAAAGATTTATAGCAACTAAACTATAATTTTGATTCACTAAAATGTTTATAGAAACATGATTCTGTCTCAAGACAATAGGAAATTGTAAAACACACAGTCTTGCGGTATGATACTCAAAAGTGGGACGTCACTACGACAAAATTGGGGATGCCCCCTGTGCCGTCCTTTTCTCCTCGAAAAGACCTCTTCACCCATCGCTTCAAGAGTTATCCCGTAGCTTGCAGGATTTTCACTAGAGACGACTATCATTTCGGCTTCGAAAATGGTCCCTACATGTTTACGCTCGCTATCCCGTCGAATGGTTTAAAAAGTAAAACTTAATTTTAACAATTTCATACCTACTCATATGAAATGGGCAAAGCGCACGTTGGGAAGTGTGCGGTTGACTAGTTTGTGCTGTGGTGCCTTTCTGCAAACCCGTTTTTATTAGCTGGCTAATACAAAAATCAGTGGTTTATCGCTTTCAATCGTACAACACGGATTCTACCGTGGTGTCGTCTTGAGTTTGTCAAACATTAGACGATAGACAAATTAATTTGAGCATGAAAGGATTACATTATTTTATCGTTAAGAATCAAATCATCTGAAAGGTCCTGCATTAATATGTCAAGTTTGCATTCGGGGCAAACCAGAATCTGACATAATCTTGCATGCCCTATGAATATTTAGTATGTTACAGAACTGATACTTAAAAAAGGTGAAGCAACTTGACAGACTTACCGTGTTATTGTTTATATGAAACTCAGAATCCTCGGTATTTCGTGAGCTGAATTTTTTCTTCCAATTAGCTTTAAAATAGATCGCGTTGACAATTACAAGGCGCGTCATTGAATCCAAAATGCCTAAATAATAAAAATAGACAATAATATACGTGTCATTCAATTGCTAAAATAGATCGTGTTGACTATTACAAAGCGCGTCATTGAATCCAAAATGCCTAAATAATAAAAATAGACAATAATATACGTGTCATTCAATTACTAAAATAGATCGCGTTGACTATTACAAAGCGCGTCATTGAATCCAAAATGTCTAAATAATAAAAATAGACAATAATATACGTGTCATTCAATTGCTAAAATAGATCGCGTTGACAATTACAAGGCGCGTCATTGAATCCAAAATGCCTAAATAATAAAAATAGACAATAATATACGTGTTATTCAATTGCTAAAATAGATCGCGTTGACAATTACAAGGCGCGTCATTGAATCCAAAATGCCTAAATAATAAAAATAGACAATAATATACGTGTCATTCAATTGCTAAAATAGATCGCGTTGACAATTACAAGGCGCGTCATTGAATCCAAAATGCATAAATAATAAAAATAGACAATAATATACGTGTCATCCAATTGCTAAAATAGATCGCGTTGACAATTACAAGGCGCGTCATTGAATCCAAAATGCGTAAATAATAAAAATAGACAATAATATACGTGTCATCCAATTGCTAAAATAGATCGCGTTGACAATTACAAGGCGCGTCATTGAATCCAAAATGCCTAAATAATAAAAATAGATAATAATATACGTGTCATTCAATTGCTAAAATAGATCGCGCTGACAATTACAAGGCGCATCATTGAATCCAAAATGCTTAAATAATAAAAATAGACAATAATATACGTGTCATTCAATTGCTAAAACAGATCGCGTTGACAATTACAAGGCGCGTCATTGAATCCAAAATGCCTAAATAATAAAAATAGACAATAATATACGTGTCATTCAATTGCTAAAATAGATCGCGTTGACAATTACAAGGCGCGTCATTGAATTCAAAATGCCTAAATAATAAACATAGACAATAATATACGTGTCATTCAATTGCTAAAATAGATCGCGGTGACAATTACAAGGCGCGTCATTGAATCCAAAATGCCTAAATAATAAAAATAGACAATAATATACGTGTCATTCAATTGCTAAAACAGATCGCGTTGACAATTACCAGGCGCGTCATTGAATCCAAAATGCCTAAATAATAAAAATAGACAATAATATACGTGTCATTCAATTGCTAAAATAGATCGCGTTGACAATTACAAGGCGCGTCTTTGAATCCAAAATGCCTAAATAATAAAAATAGACAATAATATACGTGTCATTCAATTGCTAAAATAGATCGCACTGACAATTACAAGGCGCGTCATTGAATCCAAAATGCCTAAATAATAAAAATAGACAATAATATACGTGTCATTCAATTGCTAAAATAGATCGCGTTGACAATTACAAGGCGCGTCATTGAATCCAAAATGCCTAAATAATAAAAATAGACAATAATATACGTGTCATTCAATTGCTAAAATAGATCGCGCTGACAATTACAAGGCGCGTCATTGAATCCAAAACGCCTAAATAATAAAAATAGTCAATAACATACGTGTCATTCAATTGCTAAAATTAAGCTGGGACAGTAACTTAATCTGGGTATTGTTCTGCTACCCCAATAAGTGGCTAAGCAACCAGCAATGAGTGTAGGTGACAGTGTCTTGAGAATTTCGTGACGTCATTCACTGTGACAGAGAAAACGTCCGCGCAAGGCGTAACACGTTTAGGTATATATCTGTGTTCCATCGGTCACAGGGCCAAGGTAACTTCGAGTTGCCAATGTGTGATGCATGTCATGCCGTTCATGATATACTAAGCCTAAGTCGTAGCTTTAGTTTAGATTTTTATATCAGACATACACTAAGCCTAAAGCTTTTATCGGGGGTTGCCGCCCCCGAATCTTCACTCTAGACTGTTCTTGTTTTATAAAGATATATCGTATTGCCACTCATGGTTATGTGACCCGGTAACAGGAACCAGTGATTATGCCTTTAACGCCCCAGACAGTCTGTATCGTGTAATGCTGATAAACTCATACTGTCGCTGCGGATCTAATTTCAATTGCATTGGTGAAAGCAGCGTATGGAGGCCACTGAGCTATCTTTCGGAAATGTTGCTCGGTTCTTTAAAGAACATAGTAAAGCGAGCGAATAAAAACGCGTGTGGGAACACATAAGTCACGCGACCAACTTAGCTTGCACAACGAGTTGCCAATTGGAAGAGTTGGGCATGAAAGGACTAAGCTTTTGTCTTTTCCCAGAATGCACCGGGATCATTTGTTTTCGAGAGCCAATTTCGAGCCAGATATATGATCATTCCAAAGCGAGCAGTATTTTAGGTCTAAAAGATGAACGAGATAAGAGCAACATTTTATATTATTATGGAATGGACGTATGTCTATTATATAAATTTTTGATTATGGATATAATTAGCAGAGAAGTAGCCTTTATTTATAAGTCAGGGAAAATCTAAAGGCGTGTTCACACGCTCAAATTTTTTGCTCATATCTTGACCAAAATTTGAGCTCAAATTTTGATCAAAATTTGAAAGCAACTGTTTTTGCATTTTTTGCAAGTTTGAACGTGCGAACACAGGTCAAACATTTCATCAATGTTCCTGTAGCCAACCATGGACGAGATGTATTACCAGAAAAAGTTTCAGCTGAAATTTCGATCTAAAATTTTGATATATCACAATTTTCATTTAAAAATCACCGTCAAATTTTGATCAAAATTTGGTCAAATGTTGAACTCAAATTTTGAGCTCAAAATTTGAGTAAAAAGTTTGAGCGTGTGAACACGCCTTAACATTTGGTGCAAAATTAATCCAAAAACTTTATTTAGGATATAAACAAGAATATTATTGCTCTATGCCTGATCATAATCAATCGCTGCCACTATACAGCAAGTCAGTTCAATTAGCGTTTG
Source organism: Trileptium ribeirensis (assembly GCA_030248225.1). Taxonomy (NCBI): domain Eukaryota; kingdom Metazoa; phylum Nematoda; class Enoplea; order Enoplida; family Thoracostomopsidae; genus Trileptium; species Trileptium ribeirensis. Next base: position 5,355 of record JASANE010003290.1, on the reverse strand, counting down.
ATTTGTCGATATTCAGTTTAAACTTACAATTTGATGCTGAATAGTTTTCCATCTTAAAACAATTGTATACCGTATCGATTTGTTAGATTTAAGATTTGTTAAGTGAGTATTAAAAAACTCTATTCGTATGTAAACACACCCAATAGTTTTAATAACTTAAAATTTTAGTAGTTAAGTTTAAAATCTTGGAATATTCCGGTAAAATTTCCTTTTGGGAAAGCCAGAAAATTTCTTAGGTTTATAAAGGTACATATATTTAGTTGATGCCAATATCCAGTCATGTCAATATAAGCCATGTCAATTCGTGTCTGTAAAAGTCAAAATGATTTAGGTGACGTCAATATCAAGTGATGTCTATATAAGCCATATCAATTCATATCGATATAAGTCAAATTTATTTAGTTGATGTCAATATCAAGTCATGTCAATGTAACTCATGTCAAGTCATGTCGGTAAAAGTCAAAATGATTTAGTTGATATCAATATCAAGTCATGTCAATTCATGTCGATATAAGTCAAATTTATTTAGTTGATGTCAATATCAAGTCATGTCACTGTAAGACATGTCAAGTTATATAGATATAAGTTAAACATATTTAGTAAATGTCAACGGTCACTTTCAATTTCAAATTCGGAACATTTCATTGCTAGCTGAAGTTAATTGTAAGCTAACTATCAGCCCTACTAAAAGGTATATAAATGTATAATTTTACAGTACTAGATGCATCGCGAGGCCATTGTATTTACATTATTTAAAAAAGTTTGCGACGTATCCTATATTTAACAATGTTTAGTTTACCATATACAACGATTATATACATAATGTTAATGTTCCGACTGCACAATCTCGTTGAAGTTGTCAGTCTTGAGTTAAGACCTTTTCAAAACATAATTGGCTATTTCATTAATAACACAGCAAATTATTTATTGCTGACTTCTTCTAATTGAAGAGATTGGCGGCCTGAAATCTTGGAATTTTCTGTTCTACCTAGTTCGAAATCTTTGCCCCTGGTTGGTGCCTCCGGGCAAAATCTTGGGCTCTGCTTGGTTTATTTCCTATGGTAAATTTCTGCTTACTACCAAAGGATCACCAGTTTATACAAAATGAGCAATTTGGTTTAGTAAAGTACTATTTCGTAGCTTTGAGAAATCATGTAAAATTGGTACTGCACTAGTTTTATAAATCTATACATCATGCACAGATGCATAGGCATACTTTGTATTGAATGCAGCAGCTTTATAGAAAGGAAGCATCACCGATAATAGTATTTTGTAGCAAACAAGTAGTCCGCTAATAACGCCTTTGACTCCGCAAAACTGTTTAGTGTACAATTACAACGCCAAAGCTTCATTATATTTTTTCTTTCGTTCCTGAATAATACCGCATGGCACCTAACTTATGGCTGTCCCTATTATACATCTAGATGTTAAGATCTCTACTTCAGCGCTTGTTTTTCCTTGTTTTGTTTCTTTTTTCAAATAAAACTAAATTCAAGCCTAATTTTAAGCGCTGGTTGGTAAACTCGGTGACGGTGGCTCCTTTGTTATTCTCATTATTGTTTAGTAAATAATCTGGCGTTCGTTTGAAAAATTTAATCACTCGCACCTTTCGCAAGTAGATTAGTAATTTTTTCGCTCGTTATCTCCGACACCCATTTGTTAATTTCCAATCGAGTTGCTTCCGCGTTTCGTTTAAAATCAACAAGTTTTATATCGGATCGATATCGCTGAGTGAGTGCGTTTAGGAAATCACCTTCAATACCGAATCCAGACATAGCGTAGAGTCGATTTGCGGTATGTAGACGGATATTCGAACTTGAACCAATTGAACGAATGGAGTTGACTAGCGACGCCAGTGCAATGTGAACTGACGGCTCATTCACGTCATGAAATAATTATAGTGCGGCACAATACAGCACTGATTATATTATGTAGTCATATACACACAATAAGTTATATATATATACAGAGTTATATATATATATATATATATATATATATATATATATATATATATAACTTATTGTGTGTATATGACTACATAATAGAATCAGTGCTGGAATTGTGCCGCACTATAATTATTTCATGACGTGAATGAGCTGTCAGTTCACATTGCACTGCGTCGCTAGTCAACTCCATTCGTTCAATTGGTTCAAGTTCGAAATATCCGTCAACATACCGCAATCCCACCTCCTAATGCTACGTCTGGATTCGGTATTTAAGGTGATTTCGAAAACGCACTCACTCAGCGACATCATCCATATAAAACTTGTTGATTTTAAACGAAACGCGGAAGCAACTCGATTGGAAAAATTAACAAATGGGTGTTGGATAGACGAGCGAAAAAATTACTGAATACTACTTGCGAAAAGGTGCGAGTGATTAAATTTTTCAAACGAACGCCAGATTATTTACTAAACAATAATGAGAATAACAAAGGAGCCATTACCGTCACCGAGTTTTCGACCAACCAAGTGACGATAGTTAGGCTTGAATTTAGTTTTATTTGAAAAAAGAAACAAAACAAAGGAAAAACAAGCGCTGAAGTAGAGATCTTAACATCTAGATGTATAATAAGGGGACAGCCATAAGTTAGGTGCCATGCGCGTATTATTGCAGGAACGAAAGAAAAAAAATAAAGACGAGCTTTGGCGTTGAAATCCTACACTTAACAGTTTTGCGGAGTCAAAATGTCATTATGAGACTACTTGTTTGCTACAAAATACTATTATCGGTGTGATGCTCCCTTGCTCATAAAAAGCTGCTGCATCTGATACAAAGTATGCCTATGCATCTGTGCATGATGTATAGATTTATAAAACTAGTGCAGTACCAATTTTACATGATTTCTCAAAGCTACGAAATAGTACTTTACTAAACCAAATTGCTCATTTTGTATAAACTGGTGATCCTTTGGTAGTAAGCAGAAATTTACCATAGGAAATAAACCAAGCAGAGCCCAAGATTTTGCCCGGAGGCACCAACCAGGGGCAAAGATTTCGAACTAGGTAGAACAGAAAATTCCAAGATTTCAGGCCGCCAATCTCTTCAATTAGAAGAAGTCAGCAATAAAATTTTGCTGTGTTATTAATGAAAATAGCCAATTATGTTTTGAAAAGGTCTTAATCTTAAGACTGACAACTTCAACGAGATTGTGCAGTCGGAACATTAACATTATGTATATAATCGTTGTATATGGTAAACTAAACATTGTTTAAATATAGGATACGTCGCAAACTTTTTTAATAATGTATAATACAATGGCCTCGCGAGTGCATCTAGAAAGACTGTAAAATTATACATTTATATACCTTTTAGTAGGGCTGATAGTTAGCTTACAATTAAACATCAGCTAGCAAATGAATGTTTCTGAATTTGAAATTGAAAGTGACCGTTGACATTTACTAAATATGTTTAACTTATATCAATTCATATCCATAGAGAAAAAGGCAGAGAAGAGTTTGAAGCCGTGAAAAGGCTTTTAAACCTTTCCGATACGTATAGAGTGAATTTTCCAAACAAGAAAGTTTTTAGTTTTCAGTCTAAAATTCATAATACAAGGTCCAGAATAGACAGAATATATTGCAATCCTGCCTTAATTGGTCGGCTTAAATTTGTTAAAATCCAAACTTTATCTTTAGGGGATCACAGTCTGGTTACTGCTAAGTTTAAAAATCCAGATGAACCCCAAATGAGGGGGAGATCATACTGGAAATTAAATGTCGAAATTTTACAGCAAGATGCCTTAAAAGGCATAATCACGCCAGAAATCCAAAATGCTAGCAATGCAATTACCAGTTCCCATGGAGAGGAAACTCTCCGTTTATGGGACGATTTAAAAGCAAAGCTAGCAGAAATTTTCAAAAATTATAGTATCTTCGTTTCCAAACAAAAGCGGAAATACTTATCCAATATTCAAACCCAATTAGACTTTCTTCAGAATTATCCATATCTGAATGCAAAGGTACTGGAAAAAATTTCAGACCTCAAAACTCAGTTAGAAATTGAAGCCAAAAATGAGGTTAGACGGGCTATACATCTAACCCATTACAAGGAAATTACCCATGATAGGCTTTCGCTGGTAACAGCGAAAAAGCTACAGAAAAAGTCAATTGAACAAAGGCATTTTTATGCTATTAGAAAAACTGATGGGACCATTACCCGAAAATCTATTGAAATTTTGAGAGAAATAAGATATCAATATAAGGAACTTTTTTCCGGTGTTCCTGTAGATCAAGAAGCGGTGGACGAGATCTGTGGAGACCTGGGTCCGTGCCTGACCGTGTCGCAGAAAGATGAATTTGAACCACAAATAAAAACACCTGAAATCAGGACATCGATCTTGGAGTTCTCCAAAAAGAAGACTCCGGGAATCGATGGTTTTCCAATTGAATTTTACATAACATTTTTGGAAATACTTTTACCCCTTCTGGAAAAACTATACAAAAGCATTTTCGAATGTGGGAAACTTTCACCTTCAATGTATCAAGGAATAATCTCATTAATGTATAAGGGGTCAGGGGACAGGCTTGATAGGAAAAATTGGCGTCCTCTGACCATGTTAAATGTTGACTATAAAATTCTCACTAAAATTTTGACTAACAGAGCAAAGAAATTTATGCCTATCTTAATCCATACAGATCAAAATTGTGCCGTCCCGGGTAGAGATATTCAGGACGGTCTTCTAAATCTTTATAACATCACTGAATATATGAGGAAAAACCAACGGGGAATCATTTTATCAGTCGACCAGGCCTCGGCATTTGATTATGTCGAATGGTCCTACGTCGTTGAAACATTAACCAAATATAATTTTGGTCCTACTTTCATTAAATGGATCAAGATAATTTATAAACAAAATTTTGCCCGGTCCTGTGTACAGGTGATTCACCCTTTGAACTGGGTAGGGGGATACGACAGGGATGTCCTCTTTCTCCTCTGCTTTACGTTCTGGTGATAGAAACCCTTATGGCTTACATTAGGAACAAGTGAGATATTAGGGGTATTCCTCTTAATGGGAAAATTCATAAGTGCAACATCTATGCAGACGATGCGAATTTTACCCTTAGGAACCCAACATCAATACAATCGATTTTTCGCATTTTCGACCTTTCCGGGAAGGCGAGTGGTGCTGACTAAAAAGACCCAAGACCCAGATACTGGGGTTTGGGAATTGGGGACTGCCACCCGAATTGGCTGAATACGAAAAAGAAGAAATTAAAATTTTTTGGCTTTTTCTTTGATAAATCTCATGGTATTTATTGCTCTAAAAATTGGGAAAAGGCAAACAGATCAATTGGCGATTTAGGTATTTATACACCTCCAATGGAAATATCCTATTACGCGAAAATTCAT
>JASANE010003289.1:0-41513 GCA_030248225.1 Trileptium ribeirensis | reverse complement strand
TATGGCAAGTGACAACTGCGGTGAATTTGCATTTGATGGTGGGTTTTAGTTATTAAGACATGCTGGTTGCCTAACATCGCTCAGGAGCTGTGCAGGCTCAAATAATTAAATTTTGGATTTCAAAGGTTTTAAATTTATCCTTAACAATCAATCTCAATTAGCGCTTTATTACTCGGAATACACTAAAATTAAAATCTAAAATCCGTGTTTCCTTTTTATGAGCTAGTCGCCTAACTAGGGGTCTCCTGTAATACATCTTGGTAGCATTTTTTCTTTCTTGTTTGGGGAAGGCGCGGCGAGACTTCTGGTGTCCTCCATTTGTCCGGATCTTATTCCAAGCGTTGCCTTGATTCGTTTCAGAGGTGTGGTTTTTATCATATTAGCTGAGCTTACGGTCATAGGAAGGATCATGAGGGTTGCCATGTTATTCCCGCCAACCGTCATTCCTTGCCTATTATATTTGAGTAACCCTGGGACATCCTCATTTCGAGGCAAATAGTCGACCGCGGCCTTTTGTGTTTAACGCCGCCTAGGCAACGATAAACCACTTAATTTTAAGATCAAACAGCTTAAAGCTCACCGAAGAGAATGGTTTCTTAAGTTATGATAAAAGAAACCGAATCACTCAAATTTGTTTCGATTTTTGTTTAGTTGACAAGACGCTTCCTATTGAGTTAGGTGGAGCATGGGGTCGCTGTGAACCGGCGGTATTGAAACACACCTCCTGAGCATCATATTCTTCTATGAATTTGCTTACTAGGTACCGCCACAACACATCGTTTGTTAAAATTCAATCTGATTACTGCATGAACCCAAATTTTGTAGGGGGACGGGTTTTCTAATGCGTAGTAAACTTAAGGTGACCGCGTCAACCATTTTATTCTGTCATTACCAATATCGAATCGCAAACCCTTGTTACAGAAAACAGGCTTAATTTTATTCGGCTTTTCGCTAAGCAAAAATTGGCAAAATCAAATTCAAGTACCAGAAATTAGACCTTGTGTTTGAACAGAATTTCGGCAATTTCATTTTGCAGAAATTCTGTTCCCTAATGCATTATAATTTTAATCTGGATTATACAGTGTTCGCGAACAAATTTAATGCAAAAGTGACGCCATAATCAAATCGTCAAATTTTCGTTCTCAAAAATTTCGGTAATTTTACTTCAATTTTGGTGAACACAAAATGGTTAGATTTCAAAGCGCTGTGTTCGCGAATAGATTTACGCCGAATTTCAATTGATCAAAAAACATTCCGTAACAAATATTATGCAAAAATACAAAATAAGATGGTTGGCGGGGTCACCTTAAGTTTGCTTGCGCATGAGGGTTGTGAATCGGTCAGCACTTTTCCAGTTCAAAGTTTACAAAAAATCTCCTAGCTTGACTCAATCTTACAATATTCTCCCAAGTCGATTTTCGCAAGTCTTCGTTTAAGGCTGAGTACAGAAATCTGATCGAACTTTTGTATACTGACGCATGAGCTACATACATGCATGGATACATGCATGATGCAAAACATAAAAGCCGAAAGCAACACCAAAATTAGGCAATGCGCAAAAAGAACCGAACGAAACGAAGCATATTCGCACTTCTCCTCGAACGACACTCTCTAAACTCAAGTAATCTGAATCCTAGAAATTCGTCCTTCTTCTTCTTGACCCAAATTTATTTAACTCAGAGCAAAAAATAAAGTTTGATTTCCCGACTCGAGCACTTTGCAGGCCCAATGAAAGCCCACGTCCTCCTTCCTGAGCCCAATATTCGTTTGGTCTCAAACGCAACATGAGCGCCGAACGTTCTACTAAGCTGCAATGTTTGAAAGCACAGCAGAAGTTGCATATTCGAAAACCAAATTCTTTGTAGACCAACCATACTCCAGTCAAAATTTGTAACGGTGGTCATCTCATTGAAAATTCTTAATGCCATCTCGGCTCAATAATTCATGCAAAATGTGGACCTACTATGTCCAAATAGTTGTGCGGATCTATCTAAGACCACGGGAAATCAGGAGTTCGGCAAGTATTTATGCTCTACAAATCAGAACTCCACCGCTTGAAGTAATTCCACACTACCCCTCGCGTTGCCATTCGGTGAGAAGGCGGGTATGAGAAGGTGGACGGAGCGTCAGCTCTAGGGGAATGGCGACTAGCTACATTAAACACTAAAATCTTTAAGGTCCGTATGCATATAAGCCTATGTGAGCACCTATCCATATGTAACTAGATCTCAGGGAGAATAAACACCCGTTTCCTACCACCCACGCCCGTACTTACAACACTTGAAACGTGATAAGACACGTGCACGCCTAATCATTGTCGAGTCAGATCCGCACGAAAAAAGAAAACCGTCTAAATGAACACATTAACCTGAGCAACGGAACCGGTCAGTAAAGTCGACCGAACTCCGTGCTGCCGTACTGATTCGAGTGTTCAAGGCGCTACCTCCGACCTCGAAATTTCGTTCCTACCTACTCACTGAAATTTTTGTCATCCTCTAATTGGAGGCGTAATTCGGAATTTTTCAATATTGCAGTTTAAATCAGGAAGCCAATAAGAAAAATCCAAAGCTTTCTAACACATTTCTGCTACCGTAAGCTGGTAGCTGCTAGACCCAAAAAATCTACACCTGCAAATGTGGTTCGAAGTTTAAATTTTATTCCAACTTTTCTACTGTTCCTCAACTTACTATCCGTCTGGGTTACCAAAACGCTAATTGAAATAAATCATCAAACTAAAATTGCAAATTGTCTTAATCGCTCCACAGACACTAAAACGTCTAGGCGGTCTCGTAAACACTAACAATCAAGAAACAAGTACTCACGAAATTTTGGAATGTTGCTAAATGCTAGCTAAGGCTTGCTTTTGTTTGATACAACTACTTCATTCGGTCAAAAACGCACCATCTGTGTTCCCACAACCACTAATCATTGCATACATTGTTCGCGGACCAGACATACTAATTAAAACTTCGATGCGTACCTGTAGTCCGTGAATTTTCAGATCTGCCGATCTATATCGCCGAGGTCCAGCTGTTTACTATACTTTATACGTGCCACCGTACTAACGTGATCCGTTAACATGTATGTCTGGAAATTTGTATTTATCATCATTGGTAGTCTCATGAAGAGGAACAATCTTTCAGATGATCTGGGAAGGGGATCGGGCCACGGAACTGGAACCAAGCCGAAGCCAGGGACAGAGATGCCCCTGTCCAACCACCCGCCGCGGGAGCGCCATTACTCGCGACACGCCGGGCTCACCACCGAGCTCCAAACACACCCACCTTACGCCAATACGTATCTGTATACCTCTATGAAGTCTAAATTTACAAAAATTACGAATTTGGACAATTCTTTGTTTTTATTTCATGTTTATGTGTATTTAATATATACAAATATGTATATCAGGTGTATATCTATACAAATATATATATAGACTCTAACTAATACCATTATTAATATTATTATTATAATTCAATAACTAACTAATTCAACAGCAGTGATACACATGAAAGAAGAAGAGGAGACAAGGAGAAGAGGGCCAGACAAGCAAGACAGGAACAGAAGAGAAACGAAAGAGATCAGAGAGGGGAAACGAGAGAAAGGCCGAGAGGTCACACTTAGTCACAAGAGACGACAACAAAAGAGAAAACAACGAAACGGCCAAAAGGTAATGACAAGAGCACAACCAGAACAAAAGAAAGCAGACAACGACTACCAAAGGAGGTGTCGGTTAGAGAGAGAAAGCAAGAAGAGAACGAAAAAGAGGAAAAAAGGACACAAGATGGGTCTGAGGAAAGCGGTTCCCGGGGGAGTTTTGGTGGGCTGGGTTTAAATTTGTGCCCAGGGCGGAGAGTGGTTTCTGATGACACCAGACACCAAGGGTAGACACAGTGTTGGGAGTTGACCCACCGGTGTAAACTCATATATATTAGCATAAGAAGCTTTAACGGGCTCTCCCATGCTAACCGCTGGGCGAAGCAATGCCCCATGGAATCGTCGGGCTCACCGGCACGGGGCGGTTCGAACGAGGAATAACATCCATGTCCCGCGGAAAAAAGTTATAAAAATGCTAAAAAGCCGAAAACAAAGAGACCATTGGTGACGGTGGGGGCACTATTATCAGTTGTCCCGGGTTAACGGGAAGTCGCACAGAGACTCGGCGGGTATTTTTGTTTATGTCTCAACGAGATGTAAACAATGATTGGTGATTCGCGCAATTTAGGACTGGAAATATAATTTCGAGTATTTGGTACCCACTATCAGTCGCAACCTGAATTAGCGGGCACTGTAACGGGGTACAGCGGGCCAACGGAGGCTCGGGCAGAGACCATCCAAGCACAGGCGAGTAAAATTAGTGCCAGATTTTTAAAGTGAGAAAAATTGTATGTCAGTTTCTGTAGTATATAATGTAAAACAGACACAAAACAGAGGGGCAACTTTTGTAGTGGCTTAACAGCTAGGCGGATCAAGAGCCCCTTGTGCTTGTTAGGCTCCTACGTATTGACATAAAAAACTCCCACTAATTTGACTCCACTGACAAACAGGAATGGTAGTACTGTCTGTGATCAAATGATGTTACATATCAACGAAGTGAAAGCTAGTATTTTGCTGCTGTTGCCAGGCGGACCGAAGAGCGCAACGAGACATGTTGGTGTCCATTAACTGTCCGGCGGTAGGGCATATTCAGCAAAATATCCGGTTCTCGTAAAAGATGCTTTCCTTGTGAAAATAAAAGATCACAAAAGCGATGGTGTGACAAAGTCGATCAAGGCTATTGATCAGACATGTTAATTCCTGGTAGAGATCTCTACAGAAAGATGGGGATAAGAGAGGATTCGTTCGGAAAAGTGGGAGAGGAGTTACTTGTGCATTAAAATATGATATATACAACAATTATAATAAATGCGCCTATTTCGAGCTACAATCACAAGCCAAACTTGGCGTAAGTAACGGGTGCTTCTATAATTTTGGCATGATTACTCTTCAAATTATGGACTGAATTGCCATACGATAGCGGTAATTTCGGTTCCATTGGGAGGGCCATGAAATTTTGTATCAAAAATACTCAGTACAATTCCTTGAAATATCAACTGTTAGACGGTTACGGGCCGTCGAACCCGGGATCCGTCGGTTCCGATTACACAGAAACAACTGTTTTCACGAGCTTATTGTCTTCGATTTGTCACGCGACTCTTATTTCTTGTGCAGATCTGCTTAACCATTACGATCCGGGTTGCGCTGCTTATAATCAGCGTTTGTAAAGCTGACACTTTTAATTTTAGTTACTGCCCACCCAGCTTTCAAATGTTCGCCTTTCACTTCCTAGAGGAGGTCGATGGTCTCCTGTTCCCGGACAGCCATAAGTTTTGAAGTTTCAACGACATGGTGGGCGACCGGTCGAGTTCCGACTAAGTTACAAGTCCCAGAAAGGCTTAATACCCTATTAGTATCCCCAGCGCCTTCTCCTATTCTTGATCTATCCAAGTTATGTTCTTCCTACATCAAAACACGGAATTCTACGCAAGTCCACATGAAATAATCCAACTAGAACGCAAGCAATGACATAAGGGCATAGCATAAAATAAGGCATTTGATCGCAAATCATTACATTACATACATTAACCACAAACGTTAATAGGCAAAACAATATTACTAGCACAACCATGGTACCATGCAACATGCTATGCAAATCGAATCCAAAGTAAAGTATAGTGAATTCTCTACAAGAAAATGTTCCGGCCCTCATTGTAACCATATTCTTTTCCAAATCTTATTTTTTGCTGAATGTTTTGATTCCGAAATTTGGTAAAACCCGGAACGGTCCTGTTACATATAGCTATGAATTGTTAAGTAACACTGCGCGAACTTCAGCTTTTGGTTACAAAATATATTTCTCGTTGAGCTATAGTTTCCCAACGATCACAACGCTGACCAGAAATTGCAACAAGCGTCGTTCCTTTTTTTACCGGAGCGTTTTTTTAGTTCAGACACCGCAGAAAGCTTATACACTAATTTTATATGTAACGTTAATCAGTCATATCTGGAACCATCGAAAATAACACTTTATATAGCTAAAAGTTACAGAAATCCAGCGTGCTAAAAGCATCCGTAATACATTGCAAGTCACAGTTGAATATATGAAAAGTTAAACAGATGTTCGTATAAATTTTTACAATAGTCTGTACGATATTTTGATAAATAAGCCATAGACAATAGTAAAATTTAAAAATATAATATGTGTATGTAGAATGCGTACGTATATAATATTGGCGCTATAAATTGTAAGCATTCAGAGCTGAGAAATTGTGTAGTGAAAATTGGTTCCGGAAGCTTAAAATTTGTGCTTTTTTGTATAAGCGCGTCTCATTTAATTTTTTTTCTAAAAGCGTTCGACTGCAGCACACAGTTCCTGTTATAAATCCCTTATGTAAAACAAGCTATCGAATGATCGCGACGTTGTTTAACAAATTTAATCTTTTTTATCTGCTTGTTTATATAAAAATTATAAGACAACTTCACTTCTAGAACTAGAGATGCCTTAAACTATAATCTCAAATATAGTTACGGAAGGAAATTACTTTAAGAAAAATTTTGCACATCTTGCCAACATGCCAGCATTGTTCAACTAATTTTGCAGAATCATTTGTGATCTTAAAGTATATATCGAAAACGTTTAGTCATAATTTTTATTGAATTCTGAGTTGAGTGAATGGATCGAGCGTAGAGGAGAATTTTTTAACTGCCAGGATGGAAAATTTTGACAATGTCTGTTTCTAGGTTTATAGGCGGTTACATTCATCGCATAACTCATCTTTGGCTGGTCGAATTCACTTGGGCGATAGTTTATTCGAAAGCCTGAATTCTGTATTTGTTCCATTTAGTTAGAAACGGATTCCAACTCTTGCGGGTCGTAAAAACGGGCCAAATGGACTCGAGTCGGGTCAAAATGGGATCCGATAAATACGTTATGGTTGTATATTGACAACTGAAGAAGATATATCTTAGCCAAATTAGGCTGATTATATTGTGCAAAAAAGCTCCATAAGGCTGTGTATCATGCTTCGATTCACGACACTTTTAGTACGCACTATCAAAACGATTTTGATGGACCCATGAGACCTAAAATGGACGAAAAAGATATAATCCGCTTGAACTATACGGGTAATATTAGTCTCATTTTGTGGAATAATTTACCTGCTGCATATCGCGGCACATAATATGCTGCTGTTGTCGCTGCAAGTTTGGGTCAAAATGTGGTTTTCAAAGGCCCATGAGACCCGAAATACACATAAACGACGATATCTCCGCAACCTATCTGACCCGTGCTACTATTGACAAGTGGATAAAATTTCGCTAACTGGATCTAAAAGTGTTAAAAACTATCGAAAGGAACTTGTAACAATCACAAACATACTGCCATTCTCATGTTTGCTGTAATTCCGAAAATTATTGGTTTAAAAATGTTTAAAACTATAAAGAAGAATTTTGGTATTAACGCAGACTTACAAACAAACACTGCTCTGTAGACCAATTTTGGAAATTTATTTTTATCTTAAAATGTCGCAAAAGAACTTTGGAACTATTACAAAAGTACCACATTCTCCTGTAGCCAAAATATCGCAAATTCTCGTTGTATTCTACAGCCAATTTCACTGATACAAGTTTGTGCGATTATATATAAATTTTTGGAACACACGAAACGAAATTATATATGGGAACCGTGTGTAATATAATGCACAAATATATCTTTTTGGGTGATCTATATCACCACAACATATAGCACGTCATATGGCACTGCGGTATGCGTATTATCAAATCACAGATTTATCGCCTCTTGTGCCAACCTATCCAGTAACAACACCTAAAAGACTAATATTGGACCCGGCTAGTTATGCTTTTTGCATTTGGTTACCATATTAACGTAATTGGCCTAGGAGTAATGATATTTTCCTAAGTAATTGCTTTGTTAAACGCGTGCACTACCTGCACCACATAGAAACAAAGAACAATATCACGGCCTTAAGGAAAATTCTAATACGAAAATTTATTGAGATTTTTTGCTTAAAATCAAGGCTGGTTATACCAAAGCTTGTGGGCAGACTTACAATTGTTATCCGTGTTATTTTGTTTTTTATAATTTTATTGTAATTTTAATTGGCGACGTATCTAATTCATATCTTACATGTTGACGAAATCATATAGTTTTACGATTTGTGATTTTGATCGACCGCAATGAGTTACGAAGTAAGTGGTTAAAACGCTAAAGTTGTAAAAAGTCTATAAAATACAATAGTTTATGAAAACGTGTTATAATAACAAGTCAGAAAACGACAGTAGCTTGTAAAATTTGTCAAGTTTTATTAAAGTATTTTGTCTCGCAACTTCTTGCACTGTAGATGTTGCATGCTGACGCCAAATTGTATACTACCATCCGGCTACGAACATATCAAAAATTTAATTCTTGCGAATGTTTCAACTCGCGCATCCAGTGTTAGTAAGAAACGCAATATCGAACAACTATAGGCCTGAGAAGGTTAATCATGTCTGAATAAGCAGCCACTGATTTTTTAGACCTACTTAAAACAACTGATCATAATCCATTTGTACAAACAATCTGACACTATGCTAAGGCTCTGTACAATGGCTGTTAAAGTTTCAGCGTGATAAACTAATGTCACAAGGCATGTGTAGCTTCTTAAGTTATTGGTTTTCAGTCAACCGCCAGCTTTGAATAGACACACTTTTATATCCTGGCAAATATTTTAGGGTCATTATGAAACAACTAATCAAAGTTTCGTAGCAGTACAGTTGTCGACGACTTATTGGTGGGTTCAATCGTCACCAAGAACCTAGCTGTATTAACCATAAGCCGTCATTACAAGGCTTAGATGTACAAGGATAAGATCCCTAGAGACAAAAATACATTAAAACCTTAACGAAAATCATGGGGACTTCAGGAAAACTGTTGTACTGAAGATGGTTGTGCGGATTCGCGTTATAATATGCCCACCCCTCGCAACTTATGCGGCTCTCACGTTAAACGTCACCGCTGTTGGAACTTATGTACTACTGGCGGTGTCATGCAGTCCGTACAGAATACGCTGTGATTGGCACCGTACATATTACATTCTTTGAAAATTTCTAAATAGTAGCTAGCTGTTCAGGCTGGAAACAGATGGTGTGACACCGTCTAAAATTTTGACAATCTTCAAGGGTACAGTTGACACCCACAATGTAAAAATTTTAACGATAAGGACAGGGCCACTCTTATTTATGTCGGCAGACTGGCAGTTGGTCTACGCTTATGCGGGATTCACGTTATAATGTCCCCAACAGTTGGAACTTTTGTCCCCCTGTAGTGTAGACTATACCGTAAAGACGGTGACAATGACACCCACACCATATAACAAAATATGAGTGTGTCGGGAACACCCCTAGATACCTCATTTTGGCAATGTAGTATTTCGGTGTTTTATGCTGGCCAATGCGGTGTTTCTAGGGTATCCTGTAGGCCCTATGTACAATGACCCCACGGGGTGGCGGAAACCCTCAGCAAAACGAAAAAGCATTGACACCGTCTGAAATAAGCCAAACTATTAGCTAGCTTTGTTTGAAATTTATTTGAAACTTTATTTAAAAAACACAGGGGTGTCTAAGACACCCTGTAGTCTAGATTGTGCCTGCCACTGTGTGGGGTACATAAGTTCCAAGTGGTGGGGACATTATAACATGAATCCCGCATTAGCAAGTAATAACGGCTTTTAGCTCACCTTAGATGTGACCTGACCGACCTGGCTGTTATACTCGTCGCCTGTCGTGTATCAGGAAATAACAAAATATTTAACCTGATGCAAATTTGCGTCAGACCGAACACAGGTTCTGTTACAGCTTTATCATTTTGTTAAAGATCGTCATTTTGGCATAAATTCCATATCACAAAAAACATCACATCACATTAAAATATTGTAACAAGAGGCACACGTGGCGACGCTTCTGCGCTTTGAATAATAAGCTTTAAATGCTAAGAATATTTTAAATAGAATTTCGTCGTTCGACAAGATGTTTTTCGAACGTTACATTCTATAAAAATACCGCCTATGTGATCCCACGATAGCTTGTCGCTTTACTTTACGTATGCACACAAGTCTTGTAACAACGTTTGCTCGTAATAATACATACTTGTATATGTTATTCATATATGTATATATACGTGTATATATGTTTATATATACATATATATATTATACAGATGTTGAAACAAATCGCAAACCTGCTCACAAGAGCGATAAAACTATTGTTTTGACTATGTTCTGTGCAGCTATATGAAGAAAAAAGTAATTTCCTGATATTTGTTAAATGATGATTATTAACGGAGGAATCGGCCATAGTAGTTTCAAGACAAACTTCTGATGTTTTGCCTGGTGCATTTTGTGCGACGTACAATAAACCTGGCTCTTGGATATTTTGTTTAGTTGCTGCGGGTTGTAATAGCATCTACAATCGTGCTGTATTTTGCTCTTGGTTGCGTCGGCTTTTTGCGGTACGAGGTAGTTCTAAAATTATTGGCTCTGGCTGATTAATGACATTTACTTGCTACACTAGAAGATGTTCTCTGCAATGATCCGGGTTTGGTTCGTTCTTTAACCAGCTGTATGTTTAGCTCGGCTGATGTGTTATTCTCAAACGTTTTTTTGCTCACGAATTACGAATAATATCTCTTCGCTTCGACTATAGCTTGAACGAAATTTGTAGACTATACATTATATGTTTGCGATGCATCAGTAATCCAAGCGATGCTCTTGATGCTGAGTTGTAATGTCAAATTTTTACTAGTTGCTTCAAAGTTTGTGTTAATAACTTGTTCGCTGGTGAGCGTTACAAATGGCGTTTATGTGGCGTATGTAGTTGAGACCGCTATAGATTAAATATAGTTTCGCACTGTTTTAGGGGATTTTATGCATTACGTGCTACCCTTTACCACTAGTATACTAATACGTTTGATTTTACTCAAACTAAGATAAAATCTTGCATTACCTTGCCGTTTTCTGAAAATCAGTTTTGGTTCGAGTTTGAGGCTTTATTTTGCGCGTATAGCTTGGTGTCCTGGCGATATCTGAGTTATTGGGGACTTGTTGTCTAATGTCTCTTCGGTGTCGGTTCGCTTGGACCACATTCGGGTGTGCTTTTGCTGCTCCCTTATCCTACGCCTGGAAACGGACCCGGTCATGTTGACTGTCGGCACTATTGCTTGGGCCCTGTTAATGCGTTAACAGTGTGCAAGACGAATGCTCTACAACATAGGTGAGTTTGCATGGAGTTCCTTCGGGGCTGATAAATAGGCGACGACGGGGAAAGGGTGGTAAACAAACGGTTGGATGTAGGACAACGGTTGCCTGACGCTGGGGACTGTATGACATCAAGTTTGCTTTAACGCAAATGTTTTCCGGGTGGTATAGCTGAAAATGAAGCGTCACAAATACAGTTGAGGCTAAATAAAACAAGACAAGCGTAGTGCGAGCAACGTGCACTTGATTTCATTAAAACATTCTAGCAAAATGTTCATTTTAAAAAATTTGTTTTTTTGTGCATTTCTTCTAAAACTAGAACATTTTTCAACTACAGTATCATGCTTTTCCGAGATATAATAATTCTTTATATTTGCGAATAAGCCTAGCTTGACAATTAGATTATATAATTTTAGTCAATCTTTTTTAGTAATTCAAAATTGAGAAACTTAACAATAATTTGACAGCATTGTCATAATATAAGCTTTAAATAGTAAAATGGGGTGTGGTGTTCAAAAGCGAAGTTAGTAAATTTCAACTGCTACTCTAAATTATTGTGCATAATTAACCTATGTGTATATTCCCACTTAAGTCGATTATTTAATCAGATGGTTTTTTAATGCTGCGTCACATACTGTGCTGCAAATGTTGTTTTACATTTTAGTCCGCTACTTAGTATTTTTTAATTACAGTACCTCAGGTACCTCCTGACGACTTTATCAGTTTATAACTAAATATTTTCAAAAATGTTTTCACACCTTTAATTAGACTGCTGTTATATAAACCCGGTTGGTCAGATCATCGATTAATATTCAGTGGGAATTATTATATATGTATAAAGTTCGTGGTTTTCTTAAGATGCACATATAACACGACATATATATTTATAAAATATAGATCTATATATCTGATTGCTCGGAATTTGTTAGCTCACGTGAGCCCTTTTGTGGTATTTCACCAAATAATATTGTATATGTGTGCTGAGGTATGTGTGTGTATTTATCTACATTTATTAACCAAGGCACATTTACTTTAGTTAAGTTTGCTTGTGTATCAAAGAAGATCTGTGTATTTTCCAAAGTTAGTCGAACAAATTAGAGGGTCATCGGTCGGAATTTAATTTGGGTTGGCATTTTAAACTTATTCATCAGGAATATCTTGTTATTGTTTCAAGTTGTTTTGAGTCAGGTACGGATTTGGCTCCGTAAGGTTCATAGTTATGCTAGTACGCTTTCGTTACTATTAGGGCGGATTATGGGGGCATTTACATTAAATTGAGTGCAGGCTGAGTTAGCATTGTCCAACAGTCAGAAGCCACTATCACATTGTCCTGCAACAGTGAAAGCCAACTATGAAGCCATAAATAGCAGCTTAGTGATACTGTCACGTTTTGCACACGAGTAATCTCAGACTCAGAGATCTGTCGTGTATAGTCCGGGCTCACCGTATATAATGTAACATTGCATTAGATATAATGTTAAGCTTGGGTTTCTGCCAAATATTGAATTTCCAGATTGGACAGCTGCCTTACTTTGTATTTTGCTAAAATTTGAATTTCTTGCGCTTTATAGCTTCCACAATATAAATTTACCGCATTGGATGGCTTTCAAAATTTGAATTGTCCACGCTGGACAGCTGCCAAAATTTGAAGCTACCTCGTTGGCCAGCTGCCAAAATTTGAATTTTGCTAAAATTTGAATTTCCCGCGCTGGACAGCTACTAAAATAGAAATTAACTGCGTTGGATTGCTGCCAAAATTAGAATTTGCAGCGATGGAGGACAGCAAAAAATTAAGTTTGCCGCGTTGGAGAGCTGCCAAAATTTGAATTGTCATTAATAGATTAATAAATATATTACATAATATAAAAAATACAATATATGTCATGTTATAACTATTTATAACAGTAAGGCGAGCCGGGTAAATTTGTCCCACGTGGTTCCGCCTAACTATTTGGAAATTATATAGAGCTCTCTGTAACCTCAGGACAAAACCGATAGTCCGCCTTGACTATGCCAATGTCCCATACAGGCACGCTTAACTGTGGGACAAACTAGAGACAAAGCGCATTCAAGTTATCTTAAATGTTTCAGTAAGTCAAAACAGCTTCCTAATAATAGCTTCAGCTTTTCTTCGTTATATTCTTTAAAATGTTACATGGATTTCAAAATTGCTTGGAGATAACATATTAACTTGGTCGAAGTTTAGAGTATTTAAGCCAGCACTCGTTCTGCTCGAGATCTCACTTTAGTTCTACAGTTAGAGAGTTTGGCAGTTGTTGCTTAGCCTCACTTCAACTGTTTGTCAGTCTTATTCGTATGTTATTGTGCGACAGTTTAAGGTTTTGTTAGTTGGTTAGTTGTTCACTAGTGCTTGCTTCTGGTGTTATCGTAAGTCAGTCTTACATTGTGGCTTAAACTTTGTGGTAGTATTACCGGGTTAATTCTGCTCGCTAGCGGCTTTAATGTGCTGGGACTTAGCTCATTCGTTTTACGGCATAGAGGCAT
Source organism: Trileptium ribeirensis (assembly GCA_030248225.1). Classification (NCBI taxonomy): domain Eukaryota; kingdom Metazoa; phylum Nematoda; class Enoplea; order Enoplida; family Thoracostomopsidae; genus Trileptium; species Trileptium ribeirensis. The sequence goes on along the minus strand of JASANE010003289.1, from coordinate 27,720 downwards.
CTCTGCTTACTGGTTACTCGCGCAAGCGGTATCTCAGCATCCTAGTATTTGGCGCTTATCGTGGATAGTCACGCGGCTTGTGGACATTAAGGAGATACAAAGATTTCCTGTGAAGAAGTAAAGGCAGAGACACTGCGGCATGATGATGAGCGTTAAAGAGCACGTGCTCACTTTTGCGATATTTTAAAAGAATTTTTCTTTTTGTGTTTGGTGATTTTACTGATTGGTCAGTGCGGTGGATATTGTGTTGTGATTTTGTACATGCGTACCTTGCTCATAATTTTAATTGGAGTGGTTTGTTTTGAACCGCAGTACAGTTACAGTGCTTACCCGTATTGAAGCAGAGTTTATTTTTGTTGCTAAGAATAAGCAGAGTAGAATTATTTGTATATACACGCATAGACATTGATAGTGTTAGAGCCTAGAGGCCAGGCTGAGAGTTTAATTCGAGTAATTTGGGGCATTCATTTGACTTAGGCTGCATATTGAATTAACCGTCAGAGTTCATCGTTTTCGTAACGACATTCGGACATTCCCAAAAGTCCAGAGTATCGAATCCCCCATAAAAACCGAGCGTCCGATTGCTGCTGTTCTTCGCTACAATATCACAAAGTTTAACGGAAACAGTCAGGAACAAAGGCAGTCAAAAATATATAGAGCAGGCATAAATAGAAAGATGTACAACTGTGTTACAATGATTAGGACAGTACCAGTCACGATGTGCAGTGACTGCACACATCTATCTGTGAATGCTGCATCACGCCTCTGCAGTGGTTGGTTTACGGCAAATTGTAGTATGCTGCCTGGCATATACCTAACTATTATCCTTTTGATGCCGCTAGGTATACGCATGCGTGTAGGGTTACCTTCCGATAGCCAAAGTGACACACAATCCGAGATGCGCCTAAACCTAAATTTTACAGGCAACACTATACATGAAATATTGCAAAAAGTTTGGGAAGATTACAAATAATATTGACATGAAGGCTGAAGAACTAAAAACGTTATTTGAACACATCCACTAAATGCAGCACCAAAATTGAAACTAACTCCGAATAACACAGTGTCGAACAAGGCAAAAACAGGTTTGTATTCTGGCATGAAAATTGGCCAGAAAAAACTTGGAATATTGTGCTATATATCGGCAAGACATTGATTTGTATATTGCAGCATAGATAACCAAGAGATTGGATTGCTTCTCGCTCTATATACAGACAAGAAATGGGATTTTAAAAGGCTAAGCAGGAACTTTTTATAGCCAAGAGACAAGTCAAAATCCTGACAAGAGTACAACTCGCTACAAATAAGCTTGTAAACCAATGCACTCTGGTGTCTCACAAGAAAATAGAGCCAGATTGTTCACGCAGTAGAAATTGAGACCCGTGGTGGGATGTGACTGTAACTATAGGGCGGCGCTCTACGGCGATGTGGATGAGAAAGCGCTACTGAACGGTCGTTTATTAAAAGAAGCAGTTGCAAACAAAAATCCATATTCGTCAGCAAATAGCGCATAAGGTATGAGCGTGGTCAGGGTTATTTTTTTGGTCAAAACATTGTTTTTGATCACTATTTTTAAAAATCACCAGCATTTTTTATAAATTACCATAAAATAACCAGCGTCGCAAAATACAAAAAAAATTGAATAGCTTTTTACAATACCGATTCCAATTTTGTATATATCGTAAATTTATAAATGTCTATTTCAGGAGATTAAAAGACTTAAATTCTGCCAAAATTTGTAGGTAGCGACCTCGTTGCACCCTGGCACTACATTTTCTTTCCACCAGACCGAGACAACTTTGGTATCGGTGGGAAAATTTCGACAGAGACCTGTTGCACCTTTCACCTCAATAGATCTATTACTTCTCCTCACACCGCTTTCGAGGATTCATTTCTTGCTCCGAATCTTAGTTTTTGTGGAAAAAGTATCGAAAACAATCACAGTTCTTGTATTAGTTTTGCTTTTGGTTCGAGTTGGAACACAGCAATGTTATGTTAGCTGAATACTGAAGTTCTTGCCTGGATATTGTCTTGTAAATAAAATAAATCTTAGGTGCTTGGGTCTGAACCTTGGCTCCGATCCTTTCCTAGGCGCTTTCGCAAATTTCAAGCTTAATCAGCTGAGTCTAACTCCATGCGGCTGGTCCTTAATGCATTATATAGATCACTGCAAAAACTTTAATTCAAATTTTGATTGTTCATATGTGCTTTCTAACCAAAGCTTGAGTCAGCGTTGACTCAGTTTGAATCAAAATTTTGACATAGTTGCGTTAAGTTTCATCCCAATTGAGCCTATTTTTTACTCAATAATCGGTCGTTTTTAACCCTAAGCTTGAGTTAAACTTTGACTAAATTTGAGTTAGGTTTGGATGTAAATGAGTTAATACTTGACTCTAAGGTTAACTCCTGCCAAGGGAGAACAAAAAAACCGACTCAACACTTTAACTTTGGCTCAACGTTTTTGAAGTGAAGGGACGTACTGTGGTTACCAAAACAAAACCCACTAATGCTCCGGTGTATTGTAATATAAATTTCGGCCTGTCATGATTATGTTTTAAGCTAGCCTGATTGTGTAGTATAGCTCGGTCTAAAAGTAGCAGCCTATGTGGGACATGGTTCAAGTACCTTATATAGATATTGGGAAACGTTTTCACACTGGCTCACTTTAAATCAAAGCTATGATTTTATCTGCAATACTTACATTTGAAATGCGCAAGTCGAACATCAAAAATGCAAGAGTCATGTTCCCGAAATAACTCATAGTTATTTTTGAAAAAGGCCTCGACTTTTAAGACTTCAGCGACCTCCGAGTAGGTTTTGGCATGGTTTTAAAGGGACTATTATGCCTTTGTCAAAATGACCAAGAATTCTTAAATTTGACCGACCAGCATTTATTATAAATGGCAAAAAATTTGACCAGTTCAATTTTTCAAAAATCCTTGAGTATGGCACTTCTCAATACCCAAATGTTAAACCATGTTGGACCACATAGTCGTGTTTACATCACGCTCCTCATTTTTTAAGAACACAAAGAATTGAACTTCAATATTTGTTGACGGGGTTAGCTCCAACAGATGGTCGGTTGAACAGTTGTCATGGGTTCAACAAGCCGCCTCAAAACTGGGAGTCCGACCTATCCCACCTCCCGAATGATCAAGGAGGTCTGAGATATGTTATTAAACCACCTACAGAAACGAGACAATAAAGCCAGAAACGCCCGAGTCATTCAACACCGGTTAACATTATAGAACTGGGAAATTTAATACTCTGCCGATACGCATTTGTCCAACTAATTGAGGAACGCTGCAAACGAATATCAAGCCTCGGGCTTGGGTTATAATTTAAGATATACATCAAACAATATAGTTCTGAGGAGTGTTTATGGCAAGGAAACTCGCATACCGCTTTGTCCATTTAACGTGGCTGACGATAGTTCTATCAAGTCGTGCGCAGATCTAGACAAATTTTTCGTAAAAACATATTATGACATGAGTGATACATATTATGACATGAGTGATACTGATGCGGCAGTGTAAACTACAATTGTTTTCAGTACTCGTGTGAAGATCTAGATCTATTCAGGGATCATGCGCTCAAAGTCACACGCATTATTATCAAGGTAAGTGTTTATAATATTATTATATTTCTCATTTAATGTTCTCTCTAAGGTATGCCGGTATTGCTGTAAAAACAAAGCAAAATACGGTCACGGGCATTAATTTATTAAGAATTTTCTCTGCTGAATCGGTTAATACCACATAATAATTTCGGTTAATAACATTTGGTATTTTTATTGGTTTAGCATTCAGTGTCTATTGATTGTTGTAAAATGGGTTTCCAACGTTAAGCAACTACTAATTACACCTGTTTACTTTTGTGCAATTTTTCAGATAACTATGAAAAGTTATCGACCTGATTGAAATCATCTGCAGTAATTAGACAACATATAGTTTTGCTCTACGAGCACCGATGTTAATATATAATTTTTATCTACCATTAACCGAAAAGGACTGGATAAATTCTTACGCTTAAAATTTCGCTTCGTCAGGTGTACAATTGCCACCGCCGATCGTTCTTAATGGAAGAAGCATCGAGACGACCTTCCAGACGAATACCTTCCACTTAGCTTTACTATATTAATGACAAACTACTGTATTTTCCTAGAATTATTTAGCAAATTTTGCATGTAAAAAGGACAGACATGTCGTGTATTAGTTCGCTCCAGAAACGTACGAATAAAAAAAGTTGTGAATTTTAAATGTAGAGAAAATAAGCTTGCGTTATGTTATCTCGAGAAGAATCCAGTGTTGTAATGCCGAAATGTTTGGTGCCTATATATTTAATGACTCCCAGAAAATACTGTTGCAAAACGTTTCGCAAGTTGATATATAAAGAAAATTTAGCACATTCGGTGCGTTGAATTTCAAGATATATATTGTGACATGTAAGGACTACATGTAAAGAATGTTGTGAATGTCAAGACATGAAAAGAATACATGTCTACATTATGGCATTTATATTTTCTTTTAGTGTCGTTTTTATTTATTCTATTTCAGTTTGTTCCGAAATGGCTGCATCCAAATTATTTGACAGCAACAACTCTTGGCCTTTCACTGGCATGGTTTGCGTTTCTCTCTTTTTACGACTACGATTTCAATGCAGCTAATTTACCACTTTCACAAGAACAAGGTGTTCCAAAATGGATCTATGTATTATTACCAATAAGTGCTGTCATTGAATTACTTCTCGGTAAATTATTGTTGTTTATTACTTTAGATATTAAGCGAAGGCTGCCTAACTTTGACACAGTTTTTATTTTTTATGTTAGTGAATTACTTTCATAGCTTCCACCCCCTCCCCCTCACAAAATGTTCTCCATAAATTTATGTACATACCAAGCCATTACAATATTTATTAGAACCCTTTAACGCCCACTGTCCACTTACGATAACAGCTCACATTTTCAAGTGTTTTGTTAACTAAATTTGTCGTAAAATATTTGTGCACGTGCGTTGTCATTCGTTTGAATTGGGCTGTGTCTTAAGAAACCGATGAACAGCTCCTAGGACAGCTCAGCGGTCTGCGTACGCCGCTTTTGCCTGCACAACCTGGGCTCAATTCCTGGTGCCCGCGCGAGTGCGTAAATTAAAGGGTTTACATATAACAACCAATGCACAATTTTTGTAACAATCAAGGCTATGAGTATTGCCACAAACTGTGCAACATTTGTTTACCAACATCGTCACAAATTGTTGTCTAACAATTGTAAGGACCATATCTGTCATTATGTGCAGTCAGTGCACACACGTGAGCTGTAACATACAAACATCTCTTCCAGCCAGTCGTTAGATATTTGAAATCGTAATGGACATCTATTAGAGACTTTTGTATTTTATAGCTGGCTAGAGTTTCTAACAGCCAGCCATCAGAGACAATAATCTGTTATGGCTAGATGTAAGAGCAAGCTGTTAGAGATTTTTGTATTTATTTTCAATTTTGTAACAGTACCGTTGCGGCCTGTTACGTGTGTTTTCATCAAGCTTCAGCGTCGTAACATTCTGTAAGCAGTGGGATTTGAATCGGAACTTATTTTAATATAGGTCGTAACATTTTCATAGAAAACCTGATACAACTCGGGCTAACCCTATCAAAAGAAAATTCGAAGAGCATGCCGCATGGTGCCATGGTCGTGTTCATAACGTTCGCTTATTAATACTTGTTGTTCATTTCGGTTATTAATCTTCCTGTATGTTTGTTATCCTTTGCAATTGCATGTTTTGTTTTGTAGTACGTATGTCGTTATTCGAATTTTAGCTGCAATACTTTTAGTTAGGAAGGCTCATGCAGAGCGGTATAAGTTTCGGCTTGGCAATTGCAGAAACTGAGAGCAGAACAGAGTGTGGGGGATATAACTAGGGTCTTGTACCTTTAGAGTATTATTTATTTACAGAAAATTTGGGAAACCATCCGGACCTCGACAAGTCACCCGCACCGTCGATACTTCGGAGTTATAACTATCCGGGCATAGGAGACTATATACCGCTTACTACAAACTGAACGGCGAAAATTCAGAGGCTGGATGGGTAGTAACCAAAATTAAAAATATAAGTTTCATCGACGCTGACTCTGAGCAGCACCACATGCGCACAGCATAATGGTTTAGCGAGAAATTCAAAACAACGAAATAGTGAAAAAACCGTAGTTTCCGCGTTCTCGGAAGCGACGGGTATCGGGTTCGTTCGTCAGCCCGTGACCGTCTAACGGTTGATATTTCGGAGACACGTCCCGAGTACTTTTCACGTCCTTTCCAACTAGGCCAAAATAGTTGAAATCATATGAGAACCTAACCCATAATTAGAGGAGTAAGCATGCTAGAATTACAATTACGAGAAATTGTTATGTCTAATCAGTAGTTTTGACCGATTTTGTCCGCGGACATAAAATACTCGAAATTTTAATCTCGAAAGTTGGCAAATCTCTTCATTGTGTTCACCTCGTCAAAACATCTGCAAATATCCCCGGCGGGTCTCTGTCCGCCTTGCATCCGGGACAACCGACAATAGCGCCCCTCCGTTGTCAAAACTCTCTCTACCTTCGCCATCTTAACACTTTGACAAATTTTACCCCTCATTCAAATCGCATCATGATGGCGAGTTCAATAATCCCATATAGGTATCGCTCTGCCCAGCCATTAGGCCAGTGCGATCCACCGAAACTCTCTATACTAGTCTACGTGAGTTGACACATCTGGGTCAACTCCCAATCTTACGTCTACCTCACTTGTGTCTGGTGTCGTTCAAGCCCGTTTTTCTTCCTGGGTCCGAATTTGTGTCCAACCTCTCCAGATTCCCACGAGAACCTTTCGCCCCAAACCCTTCCCGTACCCCTTTTTGGTTTTCTTTTCCTGTTCTTTTTTCTCTATAACCGACTTTTTTGGTCGCTCGCTGTCTGTTTGTTGTCACTTTCTTCTTGCGACCTTTTGGTCTATGTGCATGTTTTTTTTCATTTGGGTGACCTTTCGGTCTTTTCTCTGTCCTCCCTCGTCTGTGTCTTTCTCTGTTATTTTCTTTTCTCCCACTTCCAATTTTTCCATACTCATTTTCTGCCTGTCTTATTTCTTTTCCTCCATCTGCTCCTTCATTTATCTACTATTATTTTGACAGACCGTGCTAACTAAATAATTATAATATTAATAATTGTTAATACTATATACTTATATAATATATATGTACATACAACGGAATATAAATAACCCACACCAACGAAATACGGGTATGTTAGATTAAAAACATAAACTCACTAAAATTTATAAGTTTTATGAATTTTCAAGTACACATATATTGGTACATAGCTGTGGGCGGATTTGGACCCCGGCGGCGGCCCCGGTAGATCCCGGATGAGGGTGTCCTCCCTGCGGTTGGTTTCCAAGGGCGTGCCTTTGCCCCGGTCCCAGTTTGGGCCTCGTGTTGCGGCCTGTTCCTCCTGGAGCATTCGTAAGATGACACTCATCTCATAAATTTACGAGTGAAAAATAAACGCAACCGCCCTGACAAATATGTAAACGTGCAATGTTTGCACGCCGGCCAATGTAAAATATGAAAACTTGGAACTTGTCGGCGTCACAAGCTTCACAGTACAAGACCGATAAGTAAACGTGCAATGTTTGCACGTAAATGCACGGTTTTCATAGGACGTCAACAAGAGAAACTGGGCCAGGGTTCAACGATTTGGCATAAAAGAACTGCATTTTAAGAATGAACAAGACAAATCTTAATTATATAAAATATTATTTAATATTTTAATATTTATTGATTTCGTTCTAATTAGGAAGACGCCTGGACAACAAGGTCCGTCGACGTCCAACAAAGTTATTAGTAGATGGCAAACAAAAGCAAAATATTCCTAAGATTTTAACTTTCGCCCCAATTCGGCAGATGTTATTTTTTTGTTTTTCCCTCTCCCTAAAGTGCTCATCGATTTATGGTAACCGGCAAATTTCCAAACATTTAAACTTTGCCGACCGGATAACGGAAAGAAAACTCTAAAATAATGGACGATAGAAAATCATCTTCTATTGGATGACAACAAATCCGCTATCGTAACATGTGGGCAAAAATTTCGAGTTCCCGAACTACACCAAAACTCATCGAACCAGTTTGACTTTGGCAGCGCGGAATTCGGACGACTTTACTGACCGACTCCGACGCTTGATATCTGTCGTTAACTTTATTATGTTTTCACATGGATCAACCTAGCTCGACGACGGAATCCGCGTAGATATTCCCAGTCTCGCGAAGTGGTTCAGCTGGGGCTGCCCAGGATTCGGCGGTTGCAAGTGTGGGGTGTGAGCGTAAGGCAGTGGGGGTTTTATGTTCTCCCAAGAATTAATCGGGCATAGCTAAGCAGTAGTATATACGCATTGGTGCGTGAGTTGAACCATGAACTTCTGTCGCTGAACATAGCTAGTCGCCCCTTCCCCCGAATTGACTTTCCGTCCGGCCCTTTGTCCACCCACCCCGAATTGCTACATGAAGTCTTGTCTGAAATCAATGTAAATGGTCGAGTTCCGATTTGTGTGAATAGGGCGAGATTTAACGAAGTCTTTCTAGGTCAAAGTGGTCTTAGGCTGATCTCAATAGATTTATCGGGATATAATAGACCCGCGTTTTACATGATTGTTGAGCTGAGTTATGTTTGGGGAATTTTCCCTGAGATGACCGCGGTTAAAATTTCCTTTTAAGCAATGATGAAATTGATCAGCGTTAGGTGCTGCTTTCGGGGTAGTTGTTTACCGGCTTGTTCTAAATTTGTAGCTTAGTAGAATCTTAGGCGCTCATGCTGCGTTTGAGGCAGGACGAGTCGTAAACGTAGGATGGAGGACATGCACTTTCTCGGGCCCTACCGAGTCTTCAGGTTAAGTGAAAAGTAGCGGGTCTTAATTTTTGATTTAAGCTAATCTTGGGATCAGGTCCTTCTTTGTGCCGATGGCTGGCCTCTGGGCTAAATTTGTATCACGGATGAAAATTCTAGGATTAAAACTATTCGATTCTAGGGATGTCAGTTGTGGAGAGACGCCTTTTGTTTTATTTGCTTTTCTGCCTTCTATGCTTTGCTTGGCTGTTTGCATCAGTATCTGCTTTTCGTTTTGTATGATATTTGTATACATACACCTATGAACGTGTAAACATAGCGCGTACGGAGAGGTTCGGAATGTAATGTTAGTAAAATCAGAAGAAGTGACACAATCAAGCTCAGTAAGGTTGAGTTGCGACTAGAAGATTCTTCTTGAACTTTTAGTTTGAAAAGTGCTAATTGATTGACAGATCTTCAGTGCCCCGTTTCCTGATATGAGCACCTGGGTTTATATAGTATTTGAAGTCTTAATAGTATGCATCGATATGTGATATGCATACGAGAATTTATGCATGAGAAAACTTAAGCTGCGCCGCCTACCATCCTGTTTTGACATTATGTACAAAATGTTGCTAGAGAACAAACTAATAGTTACAATAGCCTAACGCCATTTCCATACTTTTTTGTTCAGCGAACGCTTAGTATCTAATTACAAAAGCGTTTAAGTTACGTTAGCTAACACAATGCACCTTTTTACACTATCACAATATAACTGCGTTCTGAAACGCTAAATTAGGTTGCCTGAATTTTAAATTTTTCATTGTGCAAACACAATTCTTGAGATTCTTAACGGTCTGATTGGTTCGGTTCACGAACAGTTCTATGATGTATACAATTCTGTGAATTCTGTGTTTTGACCGAGCTTTCTTATACAAAAAATTGTTTGCGAACATAAAGTACTGTTGAGATCAAGCTGTTCGCGGACACACATATATGTCCTAACACTACGTTAATACTAAAAAGGATATTAACTATGTGTTTATTGTTCGCGAAAGTGTGTTCATAACTAAAATATGTTAAAACAATAGTAATGTGAAAAATCTTAAAGAAAAATTGCTTTGGAGCCTAATACAGTATATCGTGAAATTGTTCGCGAACATAACATCGTTCGACCATCAACGTGCAAGAGTATTTTGGTGAAAATTACAAGTCAACGCTTTAATATTAACATTTCCTAGCTAAAGGTGTTCGCGAACATCACAATTTTTTTGCTCGATAAATTGGTGCGTTTGTCTTTACACATAAAAACCTGTTCGCGAACATTGATGTGGTGATATAATACGGAGCAGCGAACACTGATGCCATACTTCAATTAAGTTAATCACGAGTAAAATCTCGAAAATATCAAGAGTAATGCAAAGAAAAATGTTTACGCGTGAAACCCAAGACGTTCGCGAACATCATATTCGTATTGCTTCAATACTTGTTTTTTCAGCATGTATATTAAACTGAAGACGTTCGCGAACATCATATATGAACGTTCCATGTCTATATACTAGTATCATAGTTCAGTCAAGATAGCCATTGCCAAAATTTGCACTTTTGTTATAATGCATATGGAGTGAGCGAACGTGTTGATAATATATATTGCAATATCTTGTTCGCGAACCAAATTATGAAACTCTGAAGTAGCTCGTTTACGTTCCCTAACAAAATCACAAATTCAGAACTTCAAACTCCAGGTGGCCAGTAAAATGTTCAGTAACATTTTTGAAGTAATCAATAAAAGGACAATTTGTTGTTGGTTAAAGTTTTGGATCGGTTGACCAAAAGCCATTATTTCTGTTCTCAGAGGTTTTACCGATTGCTCGTACACCGAACAAGCTATTGCCAATCGCTAAATTCAAAATATGATGGTAGGCGACGCAGGTTAAGTTTACTCATGCATTATTCCAAGATTGCTAAGAACTTCGCTTTCTAAACTCACCGCGTGATCAGGGCTAATTTAGTATGCGCTTGGAGCATATTTAACCGACTTTTCAGATTCTAATTCGTGGTCGGCAAACGCTTCGCTTGGAAACCAAGTACAAGCTACACCGCGGTCTAGCGTCGAGAAATTAGTCGTATGTTTCCTGGACTGCAAACCACTAGCGGTTTGCACTGACCGTTGTTTTTGACAATACACTCAAGTTTAGTAATATCAAGTTTACACAGCCTGTAGAAGACGTCAGTTCATGGGCTGGCGTTCGAATGTTAAAATTTGGTTGTTCTTCGGAGTATACAGTATTACCAGCGATTAATTAGAGTCGAAATTTCATCCTAAACATTCATTTCTTTAACTAGGGATGAAATGCATCGCCCAGTAGGCGCCTCCACAAGTTTAGTAATATCAAGTTTACACAGCCTGTAGAAGACGTCAGTTCATGGGCTGGCCTTCGAATGTTAAAATTTGGTTGTTCTTCGGAGTATACAGTATTACCAGCGATTAATTAGAGTCGAAATTTCATCCTAAACATTCATTTCTTTAACTAGGGATGAAATGCATCGCCCAGTAGGCGCCTCCACCTTTTGAAATTTAAACCCGATCTGAGGAAAGCTTTGCCCTCTGATCGAGTGGGAGCAAACCCCCAAAATCTTTTCATAGCGACTCGATCGCTGAGTTTTGACATTTTTGGTTTTATAAGCGCTGCCCTTTAGACTTTCAATTGGCATTCGCAATAGCAGCTTTGGACTTTTGATTTGTGTTCCGTAGTTTTATTCATATTTCTCTGCCTCTTCTCTCCTTGCATATAATCAGTCAACGGCACGACGACTGATGCGCTCGCTCTCGCATAATTCAAACGAGCGTTGGTGTCGCACGCATGGTGTGGAAACGCAGTGCGCAACACAATAACACAACACAAAACACAACACACAGCAACAGTGAAGAAAGAGAAGAAGGAGAAGGGAAAACAAAAATCGAGATAAGGAGAACGTTTACGGTTTAAGATGAGAATCGCAGAACGAAGAAGATAGAAAAAGGTCGTGGCGGAGAGACGGAAGCTCATACAAGTTAAGGATGAATGAACCGAGCCAAAATTAGTGCAATAATGGCTGGCTATTTCTAGGAAAATAGGAAAGTATGTAAATTTGAGACGAATTTGGACACGTCCCGTGTACTGGAGATAGACGCCGGATGTGCCCCGGAGTATAACCTGGAATTTGATGGTAGGTCAGTTACCAAAGTTAGCCAGATTTCTCTGAACAGTAGAATTGATTAAATAACGAGTCACTAAACATCGTACTGCTCGCCCCCAGCAAGATTGGTCATCCAACCTTTGACTGAAGGTCACTTCCAATAGTGCTCGAAATCACACCTCCAGAGGTTATGATATAGTCTGACAAATGATGTGCCACCAAAATAAATTTTATTGTTGTACGAACCCAACTCTTCTTTATGGACCGAGGTAAATTTGCCCCACCTTAATACAAAGTTTGTTATTCTATATGGGGTGGCTAACTTTGGCTGGCCGTGACACCGTTATAGGATATGATAAGTGGCACCCCGAAGTTTTCACTCGATGACCGACTAAGCAGATAACACATGAGCTAAATTACGAGTAGGTCCCGTCCCCAAAATAAAGTCTAATGATAGGTTTATTAGAAAAATAGGTCGAAATTTTTCTGCGGGTAAGAGTCACCACGTACGAAACTTCTCGTAACGCTTTGTTTACGGGAAACTCAGGAGACGAGTTTCTGTTAGCTCGAGTGCAAATAATCGGTAACTAAAACTATGCATCTCTCCCCACCAGGTCGATCGTGACTCCAGAGTGATGCAAACACAGGGCAAATTCAAGCAATTCTCGCCGCCAGCTCCGGAGTGACAGTAAAAGCTTTGGTCGCCATGCAGCCATACACTCGCTGGTATAGCCCGTGTGATGAAAGAATGTGAGTAAGAGACCGATGTTTACAGTGTAGGCCTAATGAACGGGAGCGTTATCGCTTGCCAACACACCTCGATTCGAGCGTAGAACGCGACATGAGATCACTGGGACAAAAGAGTGTACAGATTTCGGAGGTGCCATTATGTGCTGTTGAGATTACCCCTGTGAGTGGTACATTAAATTCGAAAAACTCGTGAAGTTTTTGGGTGAGTAAAGAGGGAAATCCCGCTCTCGCTGTCGGCACAGCATTGCTCCGGTTCCTGGGCGGTACTCGTGAATGCACAGTCATAAAGTCATGGACATCCTGGTTTTTCTGTATGACAAATGGTTAGGTCCATATGGAGTGTATGTTAAGCTGGTAGTGAACCGTCCCGAACAAACTATTATTTAGTTGCTTACCGCGAGCTGGAGTTAAATTTTTGCTATATCTCATACATGATAGGTTAGCCGTCCGAACAAACGTTGGTGAAGGTTAGTAGCCGACGCGGCCCTACAGCGGGACGACGTGGAAGTCGCATTAGGGACACTATACGAGGTTTGTAGGAGTAGGAATGTACACCTGACATGATTTACTGCTCATAAAACATGTATTCATTTGTATCATTCGATTTAATGTTCCCAAACATGCATTGATTTGTACCAATTCAATTTAATAGTCGTAACGATGCACGTGCAGTATTCGAAATATCATAATTCATGCATAACGCTTTACGTTTTGCGTTTCTATTAACCTGTGTAGTATGAACGTTTTTACTATATCCTTGGTTTCAGCTCTTTCGGCCTTGATTGAGTAGCACCCCGCAGGCCCTACTTCTCGGGAGGATTTTTCCCGTGGTTTCTCGGAATAGTGGCAGCGCACTACATGGAGCGAATTTTGTAGCACATCATTTACTGTCTCCGGGCTGATGGCTGAGCTAAATATTAAATTAGCTAAAATAAGGGACTGCGGAGACATTATTTCTGGTACCCCCGGACATAGTCGCTCCCTGACACCTCCCGAATATTGTTTTGGAGCGTTATTCAGTAGCGCCTAACTGCAGATTTATATTAGCCATTGTCGTTGCCTTACATGTGTTGCTCGCTTTCGATTTTACTCCCAATGCTTGCGCCCACTTCTATCATAAAACTTGCTGAAATAAAAAAGATTAAGAAAATCAATCACGGCGTCCCTTGTTATTCAATCAGAAAGCGCAATATGTTCGTTCATTCGGACTAGTCAGCCCTACTCGCTCCTGCCTGTAAATAAAGGATTTCAAGCCATAGAGCGTATGGTTCACTTCCTGGGTCAATCTAATAAAGGGAAAGGATGATTGCGAGGGGAATGAATCCACGACACCGGCAACATAAATCACTCGCGAAAATGTCATACACAAATCATGAATAAACTTAGTAGCTAACTTTCATCCTATCAAACGAACAACTACGGTTAATAAATTACCGACAAGAGCGTCCGACATTAGACTCTGCGATTGTCGGAACCCTGTGAGGCAACTTTGGCTAAAACTAATTTCCGCGTTTACACATAGCCGGCGCTACCTTAGTATCATCCGCATCATTTGGGGGGGGCCCCCGATTTTTGGGGGCCCCCGATTTCTGCAATTTTGTGCTACATATTTTGGCAAAAATGGGTATTGTAAAAATTTTCAAAAAACCAAACGAAATTCTTACTGCCAAAAACAGGCACCTATTTTGTAAGATGTTTGTGATTCAGGCTAAGTGTTGCATCTCACTCTGGACATATTTCATTGTGTTTTATAAGTTGATGTTGTAATTACAACTTTGGCTGCGTGGGTTTTGGGGGCCCCATTTCCTAGGCCGCCCTGCGTTTACAATCATAATCGATCTAGTCTGAGATAAAATTTCTACAGAATTTAACATTATCTTTTAACAAGGCAGAAGTTAAACAACTTGCAAGTGAGATCAGGATAAGGAATATATGTTGGGCATTATGACCTGCAAGCTGGTGTCGGTGCCAACCTCTCTGGGGGACTTCAGTAATCGTACCAAATACTATAAACGTGCGCAAGCAATCAAGCGGTTAGTCCGGACACATCTCGTGAAGCGCGATTACGACTTAGTAAGCTCCATAGTTTCTTGCATCTGACCAAAAAAGTGTCAAAATTGCAAAAATTATGGTCCACTCTTGAGGTTATGATAGCCGGGCTGCATGGGCAAGGGTGTTAGGAAGTTGCGCCATGTAACTGGGTACCGTATTCACAATTTTTATAAGACTAAAGTCTCTTACAGATATCTTTTAGAAATTTTAATATCAAACAAGCAAGTTATTTGAGATAAAAATCTGTAGCAGCCGTTTGCAAGAAACTAAAGTATCATATAACCATCCATTAGAAATTTTAGTTTCCTGCAAATTGCTGTTAATGACAAAACTGTCTGCTTTTTGCACTCATTATTCTGTGAAACCTGCATTATTGCCAACGAAACAAGAATACCAATAATGAAATGCGCAATGCACAAATACAAAAGCGCTACACCAAACATTGTGAACTGTATCCGAAAATGGTGGAAAACAACGATCAGCAATGATTCCAATAAAGCAAACAAATCCGTAGTTTAAAACACCATGATGAGTTTTAAAATATTATGTATTTTCCCCCAGCGCGAACTTCATGAATTTTGAGGGTAAAGTTATAATTTTGCTACCATTCCATCCAGCTTACCGATGCGGTTTAGAAAAAGACCACTTGCTCTGCACACTTTACGATAAAACATTTTTGTGTTGTAGCGTACCCTTTTTGGCATCGAAAATTTTCGAAAAAAATTTTCTTTACAAATGTAATATGCAGCGTTTACGTTATAAAACACCCCCCTTGTGAAAGTTTTGTCCACCCTGAGTGTCTCTTTCACCATCAATTATACGGTGTCTTGGACACCATGAAGTTTCTGATGGTATTTTCAGATAGTATATATAGGCAGTGTACTGTCGGTAATAGTATGGTGTAGACTACACCATAATTTTATATGGTGTTTAGCTACACCATGCTGTTATTTACACGCAGTATATGATGGGTTTGTGTATGGTGTCCTTGACACCGTCAGTAAAAAACAATAGATAAATTAAGACACTATAGCTACGTTAATGGTGTCTCATACACCTTCTTTTGCATTACATAGTGTGGGTATATACCATATACCACTGGATGGTGTGGTCTAGACCATAGGGAACAAAACTTTCACATGGGGGGTCCTTTATAACGTAAACGCCGCATAATGAACATGTAAACTATAGCTCGATTAGCCCTTTAGATTTCTAATTGACATGTGTGTCAGCGCGTACACTGCAAAGCGATTTTCTAACCCAGTTTGTCATGCCGTGTGCGTTTGCAATTGCGCTGTTGTTCGCTCGCTTTGAGAGGTTTTTTAAAAACAGAGCAACAGCTCCCACAATGCGTGGTGGCTAGCATACGAGGTTTGCAACGAAACGCTTCAGGTTCGGTCCGCCGCCGCGCAGAAAAATTGTTTAAGACCGTACAAAATGCACATTAGTTTAACAAAGAAATGATAATAATTTCAGCACCATGCACATCTGCTCCTCAATGCGGCTCGCGCATTAAACTAAGATTAAACATTTATCTTACAAAATTATACATTTTTCGAGAAAATCTTTTTCCGAAAATTTTTAATGCCATGAAGACACAAAAAATTGAGAAAAATTTTCCATAATACAGCCCAAATTGATATTTTATAAACAGCCTCGACCAAAACCACTACTATACCTCTGCATTTAAAGAATTTCGGGCTGGCGAAGAAAAAAACCAGAAAAATTATAAGAATCCTGAAGACAGATCCAGTGAATCATCGAGTAATTTCAGATAATTAATTAAATAATTACGAAAACTACAATTCAAAAAAATGCGAAGCAAAATATTCTTATTGCCACTTGACGTATTGGTTTCTGAGAAGAAAACGCTTTGCTTGATTTATAAACATTCGTTGTTATCTTTTTCTTTTTTGCTCTGAAGATTTGGCCCATTTCATATTTTCTAACAAATCAAAAACAAGCACATATGTTGTCGTTTTTAAGTAGTCGAAATCTTCATTAATTTTTTCCATAATAATATTAAAGTAATCTTAAATTATAATGCTTTATGATCATATTTGTATTTTATTAAATTAATAAACATGTTAGCCATATAATATATCATGCATTGAGACCGTTGGGTTATTGTTTTTTCATGTAGGTTAGTCAGGTGAAGTCCGAACTCTTGTCTGCAATACATTTTCGCCCGGCATTTCACAGCCATATCTGATGACTCGATATGAAACGAACGATACACGACTGTGGCAGTACCTACGCAATCACAGCAAAACCACGAGCTAAATAGAGCCAAGAGAGGTAGGGGTTACTTTCGAGAAGCACTGGACCCCTTCGGTATGAAGCGTCGACCTGCCCACCCTCCTACCCGTAGGCGCCCCACCAAGACCCGGATGCACGCTCACCCGGGATCTCGGACCTCCAGCATGTATGGTCATGGGCTTTTTATTTCGCTCCTTGGGAATGATACGAATTTTTCAATGATCTATTATGCATATTATAGGCGCGCACCGACTTTCAAAATGTACACTATATGTAATAACGGTACGCAGCTGCATAGCGCCACTTCCTAATACCATGTTTATACGACCTCGGCTACCATATCCTCACGGGTGGATCGTAGTTTTTAATTTTGACACCTTTCTTGGTCAGACCCAAGAAGCTATAGATTTTAGCAAGCCGCAGGCGCACGAGGTGTGTTCGGACGTCGCCTGATTGGTTGCACACGAGTCTAGTATCTGGTATGATTACTGAGGTCCCCCAGGGTAATTGGCACCGACACCTGCTCACAGGTCATAATACCCAGTCAGTGTTGCCTATCCTGATCTCACTTGGAAGTTGTTTGGTTCGACCCTGTTAAAGAATACATTAATTTATGCGAGTGTCTGACTTTAGCAAAATTTTCACTCGGCCTCAATCGGTTATGGCTGTAGCCCTACGGATTTGTTGTAACTTACGTGGCTCCCACAGTGTTCCGACAGTCCCTCGCAGTTTAACATTGGATAGACAACCTATTAGCCGTGTTTATTTGTTTGGTGAACAATGTAATATTACCTTTAGTAACCTTTGATCTACTTTAGAGTATAGCGTATTCTTGAGCTACAAAAACGTGACATAGTACATGATTAGATGCATGAGTTTATGATACAAATGGTAATATACTCCGAGAGTCAAGGCTCACTTGTTACATATCATCGAAGAAGAACGTTCAGTCGCAAATCTAGATGACTTAAATCAGTTTGGAAAGCCAATAAGAGTATAGTTAACCCTACACTGCACTTGAGTCTCAGATTGTCTTACTTACGAGCATACCTTGTGGTTGACCGATCTTGTATGAAACCTATAAACTTTAACTGCATTTCACACTTACAAGAGTTAGCGTCATACGGGTCGCGAAGGGGGCACTCTTATTTAAATTACTCGCCCATACAATAGAACGTTTATATAATTGTTGCGTGGCAATGTTATGTAAAACTGACTCCGTCTCGAGGTTGCACTTGCGCTAACATAAATATCCCACAGAGATCGAAGCGATATTTAGCTATCTGCACACCATTGGGGCTCAGCGTCCAGAAGCGGCCTAGCTCGTGAAACCTCGTAATTCTGCTAGCTCGGCATATCGCTAGTCTCAATGATATGGCTTTCATCTCTGGCATCGGTAAGCGTTTGTTTCCTGCGTTGCTATGTATGTTCGACACTCTGTTTGCTCGTGAACTATAAGTCACTATTTTGTTGGGTCTACTTCGTGTTGCTAAAGCGATCTCTCAAAACTTCTCATCGCAAGAGCGATACAATCGAGTGAATCGCTCTAGGGTAGCAAAGAGAGGTTATCCCTTTTTCTAACTTAGCGTCTAGTATTACTGTGAATTGGTCCTATATTGACGTCACTCTGAAGTCGCTATTTATGGAGTGGGGGTCTGATTTAAACTACCGATCCAGTTAGATGTTCGCGCGCTAGCCAATAGTAATGTGCCCCTGAGTGCCCTGTAAACATATCGTTTTGGAAAAACTCGTACGTGCTAGATTTAAACCAGAAGTGACTTATGCATCATTTACCACAAGATGCGCGCATCTAGGGCCGGATTCTGTCACAGATCCAATTCCGGCTCGAGACAAACAGACACAGCCTCATCCGGGCTTCATAAATAAGATTAATAGGTAAGCTATGCTAGTATGCTTATACAAGCCGGGAGCGGCTATGTCTAATGGCTTTGATAGCCAGGGCGAATTGCTCAAAAAATATTTATTACATTCAGTTTAGCAGATTGTGTTAGAAGGAAAATATTTAGCACTAGGCCCAAAAAAGGCAAGATTAGTAGTAATTAAAGTAAGACGAATAAATGCAGGTAAAATAAATACGTAAATATCTCTAATTTCAAAATTGTTGTTTAAGCGCCTGAGTGCCCTGTAAACATATCGTTTTGGAAAAACTCGTACGTGCTAGATTTAAACCAGAAGTGACTTATGCATCATTTACCACAAGATGCGCGCACCTAGGGCCGGATTCTGTCACAGATCCAATTCCGGCTCGAGACAAACAGACACAGCCTCATCCGGGCTTCATAAATAAGATTAATAGGTAAGCTATGCTAGTATGCTTATACAAGCCGGGAGCGGCTATATCTAATGGCTTTGATAGCCAGGGCGAATTGCTCAAAAAATATTTATTACATTCAGTTTAGCAGATTGTGTTAGAAGGAAAATATTTAGCACTAGGCCCAAAAAAGGCAAGATTAGTAGTAATTAAAGTAAGACGAATAAATGCAGGTAAAATAAATACGTAAATATCTCTAATTTCAAAATTGTTGTTTAAGCGCTTTTTACAAGCCAACTTAGTAGCCAACCTATTATAAAATCACGAATTGGCTTTGTACGACAATAAGAAACATTTTGATGGTAGATAATTGGACAAATCACGCTGTAACCGCTGGTGGCTCGATTCCAAGCAATTTTAGGAGTTGCCCCCAGTCAAACTTTTAACGCCCAATCTTGGATGGCGGCGATTTGCACCATTTTCGGCGAGTCACTAAATTTGGCTGTTCGGAAAAGGATGCTTAGTCTTTTGTAACGCTTCTATAATCAAATTCTAAAGTAAACTCAGGGGGCGCATCATACACTTATCTACGGGACCCAGCACGTGCCCAAAATTGACTCGAATTTGCGCACAAATCTCGCACCTCTCTAATAAACGTTGGCAATTCTCTTACGGGCGTTCCTTCGCTGAATTATCATAAATTTTGACTCCAGTTCCAGACTCAATCCCGTTGCAGCCCAATCCTA
Source organism: Trileptium ribeirensis (assembly GCA_030248225.1). Classification (NCBI taxonomy): domain Eukaryota; kingdom Metazoa; phylum Nematoda; class Enoplea; order Enoplida; family Thoracostomopsidae; genus Trileptium; species Trileptium ribeirensis. The sequence goes on along the minus strand of JASANE010003289.1, from coordinate 7,611 downwards.
ATCCGTTTTTCGTCCTGCGCTTTTCTTCCTAAACCCTAAATTTCTCTTTTTTATTTCTATTTTCTTCACCAGTCTTTCCCTTCTCCCGCCATTGTTGTGCAACAGAGTTGACATATCTTTACCTGCACCTGCGATGCCATCTATCTAACTGTCTGAAAAGTTAGAACTAATCCCTTGTCAGTGGTGAATTAATATGACCTTCTGTCATGGACTATTCATTGTTCTATCGTCGACAAGACGATCTAACTCGGGCGAATTTTTACTTTATGCCGCAATACTTAACATGCTCCCTTTACTCCAAAGGATCCGCATCGTAATACCTAGGTATGTCACAGATAGACGTGGAAACATTGCACGTTTATCTATCTGCCTGACGATTTATATTTATTTTGCCTGGATCAAGGTATCAACGTTAATAACGTTCCCCGGGGCAGAGGGGCGGATCGAGACGGAATCCCAAGAGACCGCAGAAGGGGCACCCCTTAAGGAGCCTCCATCCGGGAAGATCCCCTCGCCTGGGACCCACTGTGACCACTACCGGGCTCCAAACCCATCCCCTAAATTTCTATGTATATATGTACCCATATATATACCCCCATATATATATACCGCGAACAGGGAAGAGTGGCGACGAGTGATCAGCATTGAGGCCTCCCACAACCGTGGGGCCAGGTGAATAGCAGGTATATATACCAATTTCATCCGTAAAACTTTTGAAATTTAACTGATATTTGTTTTATTATAAGTATATCAATTTATAAATTTATGTTGGTATTTCTGTCTGGTTATTTAATTATTATTGTGCTGTTAGTTAATAGACAATCGACTGGAAAATAAGGAGAAGGACAGAGAGTAAAGAAAAGACGGAGGAGAGAAGAAAGGAAGGACAATAAACAAAACGACTGAAGGGTCACAGACAGAGGAAAGCAGAGACAGCACAGAAAAGAAACGAGAAAACGACCAAAAGGTCGTGAAAAAAAAGTAAAACAAAAGTCAAAGAAGACCAAAACAGACAACGAAAAAAGTCGGATAGACTGAGACAAAAAGACAGAAAACGACTGAAAGAAAAAAGGAAAGGGGCACGAAAAGGGCCTTGGGGCAAAGGGCTCAGAGCGTTTGATGGCCTAATATTCCCGGACGGTTATAATGTTGAAGTTTCAACGGTATGGGCGCGATCTGGATAAGTTCCAAGAAACTCCAAAAGGCCTGATACCAATATCCAGCAACGTTTTTCCTCAATCTCCTCAAGTTATATTCCTACGAAATACAGTAAAAGAGACAATGCTACACAAACCCACCTAAAATAAACATCCAAGAGCGTAGGCAACGATACATAGGCATGAATAAAAAGGCATGCAACTGTACAAGATAATCCTTAACATATATATATAAATAAACCATTAAGGTTAATAACAAACGGATCGACATTGTGAACACTACCATGGCTCCATGCAGCCTGCTATTCCCAATTTTTCTAAATAAGTCTGATCCAAATTACACCGACTTTTCTACTGGATAATTTCCAGGACTTATTATGACCAATTTATAATCCAAGTTTGATTTTTTAAGGGTTTTCGAGTCTAAAATTTGGTAAAGACACACGTAACAGACCAGGGCGGTCTTGTTACATAAATACCGCCAACCACATTCAAGCTATAGTAGTAAACTGCAATACCTACGTCATTTTGAAACAAAGTGTATATCTTTGCTCTCTTATCCAGGTGCTAGGTTATAAACGGGTTACCGCTAGACATTTGCCCTGGTGTTGCATTTCTTCAAATCACATTATTGTAAAAAATTTTATCGAGTCATTTTAGCGGTTACCAAGTTATAGAAGAAAACAACAAAATTCCACTTTATTTTGGTGTAAAACTGCGAGTTGTTTAGCCCTTAGGTATTGAAAAGAATACATATAAATAAATACTTTTAACATTACATGCCGATGGTTAAACACAATATATGGTAAAAGTAAAAAATAGAGATATCTGGCTATTCACTCAATAGCTATCGTCGTTGTTGTAATATAAATTTGCATTAATGCAGTAACACAATAAAACTAAGAAACAGGATGATCTATGTTTCAACTACTGGCTTCTAATTTGAATGTTTTACTTCGTATTGTGCTTGGAGTTGTCGCAATCTGATATTGATATTTATGAAGAACAACAATAAAACCCGGTCGAATTCTAAAGTTCAAAGTCTCGCTGATTCCTTGAAAGGTCACTATAATCCGAGGTCTTTACATGTGCAGATGCATATATGAAGCATCTCAAATTTACTTATATGAAATGCGACCCAAAAATACAATCTTTTATCACATGAACTAACTTTGCAGCGAAGAGCCTGTAGCTCAAAAATGTGAAAAAATGTACCAAATAACATAAAGTAGCACTCAGCTATTTTTATTACATAAATATTGGACGATTCTATTCAGAGCACAGATCCATTGTTTTTAGGCTAAAATCTCAAAGGTCATGAATTGTTAACATTTGTTATTGATTTCTGCCCAGTGCTCTGAATGTCAAAGTGAAGAAATTCAACCAAGCACGGGTAAACGGCGGGAGTAACTATGACTCTCTTAAGGTAGCCAAATGCCTCGTCAACTAATTAGTGACGCGCATGAATGGATTAACGAGATTCCTACTGTCCCTATCTACTATCTAGCGAAACAACAACGGCGGGAACGGGCACCGCGAAGTCGGCGGAGAAAGAAGACTCTGTTTAGCTTGACTTGACAATAGCAATAACATAGCATAACAATGCACAGTAGCATAACAATGTACATACTTCAGTACACACTTTGAGTGTGTTCAAATATTTCGAAATTCTAGAATTTTATTAAACTCTCATAATGCGGCCACTTACAAGGAAACTTTAAACTTGTTTTCATAACGAGCTAACACTACATTCTTCTTCGTCTCTGATTCTATGTGAGTTAAACTGTGGTTCCTATCCGTTTTTTGTGAATACCGCGTGAATAATGTAAAGCTACTATACATGTAATTCTGGGCGTGATTTAACGCATTAAAATGCTTGCGCGCCGCACCTAATATTTGTTTCTACCTTGTAACAAACCTGGTATATATACAATTTTCATATTTGTAAGCGTCATATTTTTAAATACACTAACTGCGACGTGTTAACGCTACTGCTTGGTAAAATGTCAATTCAGATGCATTAGAGAATAAATGTGTACACCACTATTGTTATACCTGTAATAATGGAACTTGTTTCAGATAATATTGACGGCGAGCAAGCACGACGAATTGGCAAAGCTTCGGCTTTCGGCGAATTCTTTGATCATTCAGTTGATGTTATCCGTATGAATATATTGCAGCCTTTTTGCGTATTTTCATTTTTTGGATGGGGAGCTAACAGGTATGTTGTATTTTTTCGCCCATCTTTCATGACGTATTCAGGCTGGATTGTAGATTTAGTCATACAAATAACACCTTCGACTACACCCTTTAATATCGAAATTGCTCAAGCTGGATTGAGTATATAATTTCCACCATCTGCAGATAGAGACTGTGTCCTATATAACTGTTGGTGGCATACTTTTTAAATAAATTCTGTCAATTCATCTATATGGTGCGTATCCGCAGAATTGTTATATACAAGCTGAGTTCATATAGGTGAACTATACAAGCTGAGTTAAGCAATATTTAGCGCAGCTGCAGAAAGAAGTTCGTTCGCTCCATAGCCTCGCCCGAAGGAAACTTGCATGAGATCTTGGTTTAATGATAATTCGATAGTTTTTACCGACCGAGAAACCTAGTATTCCATCCGCAGAGTAATCTTTGCACACAGAGTGCAGCATCTTTTACTCTGTAAAGAATAGAATACATTCGTCAGCGCTCGCTAAAATTCAAATTATCCAAAGTGTCGTCGGGTAAAGCTTCGTTGTGGAAGTTGATTTTTTGAAGGGACAGTGAAAGTCAGTACCTGTGAGCTGTCAGTCATGCTCCAGAACGACACTGACGGCCGCAATTGTCACTACTTAATCCGTCCGAGATTGGAACTGTCTGACGCTTGTCATGAGCACCCGGCGGCGAATACTGTCTCCTTCAACTATCTTTTTCGCCTGGTGTAGTCAGCTACGCCACACTGCTCCATCAGACTACGCTGTTTCCATGTGTTTGCATTTATGTTCGCACCAACCATATTCCTCTTTAGTGTGTCATTGAACCTCGGAATCTGTCCACCATATCTTCGCTTTTCGTGTTCAAGCTCGCTGAGCAAAACATTTTTGGGTGGTCGATTCTTTGGCATTCGGGAAATGAGACCAGCCCGCCGACCTATATGACGTACTTCCGGTGGAGGACGACCGTCTCAGTTGCGTACAGTAAACATGGCAGACCTGCAACGTTGTACACTTTAATTGTGGTCTGCAGTTTTATGTCATGTCTGGACCACAGCCGATCTTCGAAGGTGCTGAACGCTTTACATGCCGACTGAATTCTGCACATCTCTGTCTCTACTTAGTTATTGTTAGAAACAGAGCTACTGAAATATATGAAGGATTGAGCGTTTGTCAGGTTTTGGCAGCTGACGGATACCATCGTCTGCTTTCCCTGCATTTGCTGGAGGGCAATGGATATAGCAGTTCCGTTTTAGCAGTGTTGATGCAAAGCCCATGCTACATCTCTGAAAGCTTGAGTAGTATCTTTTGTAGGTCCAGTAGCTTGGCAGCCACGAGCGCTAGGTCATCTGCGTAGATAAGCATTTCACACAAATCAAGGTGGTTTTCGTAGATACCTTCAGTCTGGTATGATTTAACATGCCCTCATCAAGACGAGTGCGAAGACAAACACCTTTGCCAGTCTTCTGTTGACCAATTCTATTATCGCTGCCAATGAGCAACCAATGTCGGCGCCAATACACAATTATGCTTGACTGCGTGCTTAACGGTGCATGGGATCCTTGTGTCAAACGCAATTGAGACTGCTGCGGACATGTTGTGATGAAACTGTCAGGACAACGTTCGTGATTTTGCTTCGATGTGAAAGCATTATCCACAGATGAATACGTGATTTTGCTTCCATAGCGTGCAAGCAAATTTCCACACAGCCGTATGGTTAACGGTGTTGGACGCCTTCAATAAATCAGCAAATACGATATAGAGCGACTATCGCCGTTCGATCGCTTTTTTGGAACTGCCTATAGGGTGAAAATCACGTCACAGCTGGATGTGCCAGTGCTGAAACCGTACTGACTTTCAAGTATATTCTTTTTGGAGACCATTTTCAGCCGGTTTTAAAAATTCGAATTTAAATTGCTCATGTAACACACAGTACTCTAAACTGTAATGACACATGTTTATACCATACATGCCGAAGCAGTGAACTAGAATTACCAAATAAGGCTAACGTAAACCGTTGTGTAACGCTTGCCGTATAAGGCTGTTTTAGAAATATCATTTACCTTCTACTATATACAGTTATATTATTCACCTGGTATTCACCTTGCCCACTGTTGTGGGGGCCTCAATACTGATCACTTGTCGCCACTCTTCTCTGTTCGCTGTACTTGGTTCGATATGTGAGAATGTGTATTGTTATTCACGACATCACGACATCGTACTGAACGGTTTTGTGGTGGAACACGTCGAACAATTCTGCTGCCTGGACAGCGCGTTTACGGAATCAGGGGCTTCCGACAGTGAGATGGAAAACCGCATAAACCGTACCAGATCAGCCTCTGCGGGCCTACGGCATGTGGTTAACTCGTCAGACGTGTCCGTTCTCACGGAAGTCCAGATATATAGTGCTGCCATTCGACCTATCCTGTTCTGCGCTGCGGAACGTGGACAGCGAATTCAACTACCCAGCAGCAGATCAACACGTTCGAGAGCTTCTCTCGACGCCGAAATCTTGGCGTGATAAAGCTCGATCACATCAGTAATGAAGACCTTCGTCGAAGACTTGGTCACGGAACGGAGTTGAAGACACTGCCTTGGGCGATTTGCGGCTGCTCTGTCATGTTCTGAGGATGCCCGACATCAGGATCGCAAAGTCACTGACCAAAGCAAAACCCCCGAACGAATGGGCCCGGCCGCGCAGAAAATCACAGGAAACATGACGACGTCAGACAGTCAACGACTGTCAACAACATTTTCAACAGTCTTTTCATAATGTAGATACATTTGCAGTTACCTGTAAAGCTGTATAAGTGTAGAAACTCATAGTTGTGTCATGTACCTGTATTAATCGTCAGTATTAAATGCAGAAGACTTTTAAGTTGTTTTATGCATACGGCTGATACCAATTTTCAGGCTCACCGTTGGAAGAATGCTTGTGCTGTTGTTATCAAGCCAAAGCTTGGTATTTGCCGTATTCGCTGTACAAGCTATAACTAGAAAATTTACTCTTCCGACGTTAACACATGCATATTACTTGGTATGTTTATATGTGAAGTGTAAACTGTCATTCGCATCGGCGCATAAGGATATAAATATTCTACAACAATTAAGCATCATACGAACATAGCTTTAATAGCCCTTTACATTGCCTTTGTATGAAACCATTTTTTATTCAACATATCCCAGCTTGTAACGATTGTTTTTAGCACGATTTGGCAATGCTATAATCGGTAAAATTCAGGAAGCGGACAGAATTAGTTACGCAGAATTTTAAACTTTCGTTCTATTTAGTTGAAATTCGGAACTAATTATTAATATTACCAGACGATCGCTGGGTTCTATGGGACAGCATTACCACTGCTCTATCAAGGGTCAAATTAATCAAAACTAGTAGTTTCACAAAAGTGGCGCAGCGCGCTACTCTAAAGTGAATTGTGCGCACTCAAAAGTGGGCGAGGCTCCTCGAAATAGTAGCGGAGGCCGCCTTTTTCGAAAATAAAGGGTGCCCTTCTCCCGGCATTCCTGTTGCTGCTCCCTGTCTCACACAACCGTTTTATGTATGATCGTCGCTGTTTGAGAACCAGATATAGCATACGAGGGTCACTAGGTTTACCAAGTTACTGTCGTCAACTGCTTCTCTTGTCCAAGCGACCAATTGGTTCGCTGTTGTAAACGCGAGAGCAGAAATGTCTGAAGGTTCTCGCATGGAGCGGCGAAATTTCACAAGTATATATAGCTGCTGCATATCTAATTATACATTTTAAGGGAAAATTTAAGGGTCATTTTAAGGGAAAATTTTATTTGTCATTTTGTCGATGCATTTTCATGCAGAAATTGGTTGGCATCGGCAAAATTGTATTTAGAAGATGTGCAGCCGTCCGTAGCAATTCTTACTGCAATTGCAATCTACCTTGTTCACAATATTGGTCAACTGTGGAACAAACCGGAAAACATTGTAATAAATAGGCAACGTGTTCGTTTCGATTTGGCTTTTGTCGACATCTTTCATCCGTAATCGTTATCTTAAATAAACGATTCTTTTAATATCTTACCCGTATATAATGAAAAACTAGCGACTTTTGATAGTATTATTAGTTCAATAAATTTTCTAAATGATTATATGCTATATTTATAGCGCAATTTTGCTCTAATTAGCAACTAAAAGGCGTACCACCACAGCACAAACATTAACCATAATTCACGGTAAATCAACATAATATATTAGTAGATAGAAAATGAGGGTTTTACCC
>JASANE010003288.1:0-36324 GCA_030248225.1 Trileptium ribeirensis | reverse complement strand
TCTGTTACTCGTTCAGTTACGTATGCTAAGGAGCTCAATTTACATATTTGTTTGCGTTCAGAGGAGGTTAATTGGTTCTGCTTACATAAATGTACGTATCGTAAGGCGAGGGTGGGTTCCGTACCCTTTTGGGCTATTCCTGTCGGGTGTTCAGGTTGGGGAGAAACTGGTGACAGAATTCAGAAATGTTGACCATTGTACACGTGGTCATGATTATTGGGGAACTCAATTAAATGTTGACCATTACGCTATGGTCGGGATTTTTGGTAGTCGAATAAATGTTGTCCATTACACTGTGGACAGGATTTTTTGTATTCGGAAAAATGTTGTCCATTATACTGTGGACGGGATTTTTTGTATTCGGAAAAATGTTAACCATTGGGTGTGGTCAGATTTATTTTAAATGTTGACCATTATCGTGTGGTCAGGATTTTCGTAAATTTTGACCATTGCTATGTGGTCAAGATTATAGGTTTTCGATAAAAGTTGGCCATTAGGCTGTGGCCAGGATTATCCACCTCGTAACGGTCCGTAAGGATCTGTTACACATACAAGAAGAAACTAAGTATAATTATACTAAAGTCACTTCATTAAAATTAGTTACTAAATTTCACACACACAACTCGCCATAAATGACCGTCGCATTTCGAGCGAGTCTCGAGTGAGCCGCGAGCGAGTGGCTCCCTCGAGATTTCCATAATGTTTAAATTTAATAGTAATTCTATTTTAAAACAAATTTATTTCGAGCGAGTCGCGAGCGAGCGACAGTCATTTTTGGCGGGTACTGTAATCTTGTCGCAAATAGATGTATAAAGTTTTCATAAAGTAAAATGGTCCTAAAGATGACTTAACAGTAGAAATAAGATGAGGTGTAGAATTATGAATACTTATTTACACCAACATTACTAGAATACATCAAGAGAAATATTTTGAGCCATCGGTGAGGTCCGACCACCCGTTGCTGAGTTATGCCGATTAAAAGCTAATTCCTGGGCCATTTGCACCAGCTATGTCATCCTAATTAAATCATACAATTTCCTACCTCCTACGGTAGTTGGAAATTCTCCGTAAGATTATTTAGTAAAATTATTCACCCCATATATCCAAAGTCCTCTATGTGTCTCAAATAAAATTAGTTTAGATCAAGGTGATTTAAAGGATTGCTTCATGCCTGGAAAATACTTAGGAGCAACAGGATTTTATTGCTACTTAAAATTACGGTGATGTCGCTAACCCAGCCCCATCGCATCTGTTTGCTAGGTGAAATAAATTCTAAAAATATTCTGGGATTTCTTAGATTAGGCACGGTTCAATTATATTAAGACTCATGCACTGCGGTTTATTTTGCGACACCGCAGCTTACACGACCAGCAAGTAACATGGTACAAGGTTTAGCACGTCGTGCAGCTGCCGTCGCTCTACGTCGTGCAACAACTACAGCTAGGATCATATCAAGTCAAAACATCAAAATTCCAGTTTGAGGTACATATACATGCTGGCTTAACAATCAAAGGTAATATATATTGTATCTTTGTGCTTTCGTAATTGCAAAGCAAAAGCTGCGCATGTCTTCGATTTTGAGTAACCGGCAACACTGAGATTGTTTTAATTTCTTCTACACAAAGTTTGTGATACTGCCTGTGTAAGATTATTTGTTCAAGTGAGTTAAAACAGATAGAATGAACGTTGTAATAATTATTGTGATAGCGAGCTCAACTACAGTACTCGCCAAAAATGACCGTCGCATTTCCAGCGATCGAGTTCGAGCGAGTGGCTCGCTCGAGATTTCGCAACTATTTAAATTAATAGAAAATTCTATTTTTAGAACAAATTTATTTCGAGCGAGTCTCGAGCGAGTGTCGAGCGAGTCTCGAGCGAGTCGCGAGCGAGCGACAGTCATTTTTGACGGGTACTGTACATGTAGTGCCACGGTACAACATGGTAACTCGAGTGACATCGGTGATTTGCGTGTAGAGTAACCAGATTTTCAAGCTAGCTCTGGCTCGGACTTGTTCCTCAGCCATGTACGGTTTAGCGCGGCTCGGCTCTCACCGACATCTTGAGCTCGGCTTGGCTGTTCATGAACCATATTCGGCTCAGCTTGGCTCCTCCCACCGAAAGCTACGCTCGGCTATTAGGCTCTTTGTAGTAAAAATTTGCGATTCAATAATATTAGACATAATATATCAACCAACAATTGAACTATATAATAGTTGATTTTAGTAGCCGAACCTTAGTTATCTCAGCCATCTTGCTTTTATATGTTTGTTGTTTTAGAAAACAGTTTTTAAGAGCCGACCACAAGTTTTCCAGAAACACTAGGTTCGGCTCTCGCAGACAGATATGCTCAAGATCAGCTCTTCTCGTCAGCCGAGCTTAAATTCTACCCTATATGGTGGTGCCACATCAGCAAATTGTTCAATTACGCCTCGCAAAATTCCACAGGCGGTTGCGGCATTAAGAAAAAACGAAGACCTTTAACACAATGCTACTTCATCATGATAATGTAACAATCATGTCTCTAAAATTACGTGACCGTAAATAACAAACTCGCGTTGCGCGGCGCATTTGTGTCTGTGATTCACGAAAATAGAACGTTGCAGCAGCAGCGTAGCTTTCAAAAAATATTTGCCCAGGTGCTGCTTTTGCTGCTTGTCGTATGTTTTATAAAACGTCGTATATCCTTTGACTTTAGAGCAAGCAGACAAAACCGTTGCTGTCTTAATTGTGTCCGATAAATGTCTGTCGAATTTGTTCTCGGAAAGTTAAAATTTAATGGTATATCAACAGAATTGTGGCTTTACAATATGTTCTCTTCAAAATTTGCAGATATAGATTTGCGTGTTTTAACACAGAGAGATAACAATAAAGCGAGTCAAAGTTTTAAACACATGGATATTTTCTATCACGTCTCAATGTACCCCTTCCCAGCGTATCATGTTCTGTTTTGCCCACTAGGATTCAACCACTATTAACTAGTGAAGCTCGCTTGCGAGCCAGAATTCGAGTGGTGAGAACAATCTCCCGAAGTCTGTTGTAGAAAGCACACACAAACAAAGCCTACACACAGTACGCAGGTGCAGCATTATATAAACCGTGAGTGATGAGCCTCTTTTGATAGGCAACGTATGCAGTAGACAAAACATCATAGAACGAGTACAAAAACAATGAACTAACAATTTAATAATTCAATAAAACCCTAAATTGACCGTGAAAAGAACGTTTTAGAATTCAAACCGACACTTGAGAAAAATCTCATATTTCATACCAAGTATGAAACAGAAGTGTGAAAAATATTTGCCACACAATATTCTTGACACTCGCAATGAGCTTGTCGGCCCAGAAAACCCCATATCCGACACTAAAACCAAAAATAAACACACATTCAGGGGCTTTTCCCACGACTTGTTACCAAAAATTTCAAAAACGTCATTTTTTTATGCCAAGTATGAACCAGAAGTGTAAAAAATATTTACCCAACAATATTTTTAACACTTGCAATGAGTTTATCTGCTCAGAAAACCCCATATAAGACACTAAAAGCTACAAAATCACATATTTAGGTGCTTTTCCCACGACTTGTCACCAAAAATTTCGAAAACGTCATTTTTTATGCCAAGTATGAACCAGAAGTGTAAAAAATATTTGCCCAACAATATTTTTAACTATATCTGCCCAGAAAACCCCATATAAGATACTAAAAGCAACAAAAAGCACACATTTAGGTGCATTTCCTACGACTTTTCACCAAATATGAAATTTGGCGCCAACTATAAGCTTACAGACTCCAGATTGGGAAGTAGTTGAAAAACTTGTTATATATCATTGGAAAGACCTGGTAAAGCTACATGGAATAGGCCTATTACTTTGCGGATACCTCTTTTACTTATTGAGAAAATTCGTAAAAACTGGAGGGGGGTGTCCGAAAAATGGGCCAAAATGCCGCCATTTTGCTCCATAACTTTTCCCACGGGAAAAAATTCAAAAATCGGGCTCCGTCACTACACCTAAATCGGCCATTGTGGTTCGATTGAGCTATCTTGCATCAAAATCCGCCAACCGTTATCGAGATCCAGGTGCGACACACACACAGACAGGACCTCCTCAAGCCCCCTCCAGAGCCAAAATTGAAAATTTTCGTTCCACTCGAATTCAATTATATGACCCATATATATTGTTATAGTGGAAAATTTGATCCGAAATTTTCTTATTTTATTTTAACACAGATTAATATTTAGAAAATACTTAGAAATAATCATATTTTACCCTGACGTTTCAAATAGAACAGCGATTAGGTACAGCGATGAGACGCGCTCTTCACTATGTTTTCAAAATTGGCGATCGAAAAGCTTCTTATGATTTTTATACGAAAGTTTTGGGCATGAAGGTATGTATGTACATATCACTTGTACCATTTTTCACTATTCTAAAACGATGTATAAGATTAGCTGAAGTCGTGAGGGTAGATATGATTAACACTTTGCTTTGCCTGGTGGTTTTTGATTTTCCAGTTTTCATAGTAAATGGTTACCGAATTTCCATCACTTTCAGCCTCGTTTTGGGCGCTAGAGATACATTTAACGAACTGGGCGATATTTAGCAAATGCTTAATGGAAGCTCGATATTTTATTTGTGTTGCGTTTGTCGTGTCGTCTAAGAATCATTTTCCTACTTGCTGCTATTATGACGTATTTTTATACCTAAATGTCAAAATGTTTGGTATGGTCCGAATTCTATTTTTTGTAGTGAGAAATAAACTTTACAAAAAATCAGCTTATCTAGGGGAACAGAATCTTTTCTAACAAAATATTGAAACCAGAACACTAGAATCGTGTTATGATTTCTAGATGTACTCACTTGAGTTATTTCTGTTAGCAATTATACCACACCCACTGATCATATTTAATGACGACTTTAAGACCTGGTAAACATTGTATTGTTCCTTTCCGGTACGGTCAGGTTCTGTGCCTATTCTACCGCGGCTCGAGAGGGATCGCAAATTCAGGTTCAGTTGCGCCCCTACGAAGACCGGAAATCAAAATTAGGCAAACAACTTTTTAATGAAAAATTCAAGCTGTCACCGTAGCTGCAGGTTTGTGTATTGCGATGGTGACACAATAGTTTGATTGAATTTCTATCATTACAACATTTTTCATTGTCTAACAAAAAATCTCGCAGTAACAAATGAATAAGTGAAGATGTCGCATTTTAAGGGAAGTCGCCAACAAGGGTTGAACCTGAGGGAATAGACATCGTTCCCTACTCCCTGCTATTCCAAAATCCCGACCATGTTTATGTTCTCATGAGCAATGAATTAAAAATTATAAAAAACTTTAAAATTATAAAAAAATCGGATCAGGAAAACTATAAATTGTGAATGCATTGTCGATTCGGAATGAATCGGATCTAATCAGGCTCTAATTATTGTTATTGAGTGTTCATGTCTTCTGATATTCATGAACTTCAGGTGTTGCGGCATGAAGAATTTGATAAAGGTTGTGAAGCGACATGCAACGGGTATGTGTCCAAACACTTTGTCCGTTTACTTGAGAACATTTTATTTCACAAATGGGACACATACATACACAGAAGTTATATAATGTATTTCTAATAATTCTTTCTATGTCGCTGTAAGAATGCCAAAGAACAACAAGCTGGCAATGATTTTAAGCCTATTTTGGCTGTGGAAACAATATAGGCTCTTCGGACAATAAATTATTTGCAAGTACTATATAATGCCCGTGTCAAAATTATTATTAACATAGTATAATCGACGGGTAAAAAATCAAAATCATAAACTTTGGTCTATATCATTTGATTGTTAGATCACGTACTTACTGCCATTACTGAACAATGTGTCTCTATTTGCTATACGTATTACCACATCGCATTTCATGGTACATTTGCCTAACTTTTAGCAAAAAGTAAAACATAGTGATATTTTATTACCCCGCGAAATGGGTAATAACAAATCAACCCGGGGTAAAGAAAAATCATGCTATTTTTTGCACAATTAAAAGATAAATACATAAGTAAAAGATAGATTTTTCATACTTACATGAGTGTCCATTATTTCCTGAGGCTAGAAACCGACGCCGAACACCGAGCACACGTTGTTGTCACCATTATTGTTGCTGCTGACGGTGTCGCTGAGATTAAGGTTGCTGCCGTTGTTGCTGCTGCTGACGGTGTTGTTTCTGAGATTACGGTTGCTGCCGTTGTTGTTGCTGCTGACGTGTTGTTGCTGCTGACGGTGTTGTTGCTGAGATTAAGGTTGCTGCCGTTGTTGTTGCTGTTGACGTGTTGTTACTGCTGACGGTGTTGTTGCTTAGATTAAGGTTACTGCCGTTGTTGTTGCTGCTGACGTGTTGTTGCTGTGCTTGTTGTTGTTGCAGTTGATGGTGTCGCTGTTGAATGTTACTGGGTTGTTAGTTGCTGAATCCTGATGATGTTGATTAATGTTACTGTTATTATTATTATTGTTGTTGTTATTGTAGTTAAGTTTTAACTGGCGTTCGGCGCCTTGATGACGGCAATCCAGTCTTACAGAGCCGCCTAAAAACAGTCAGAACTGTCTTCTCGGATGGAAACTGGAACGATGAACGCGATCGATCAATTGCTATTAAGTCTGTATCTTCCGGTTCTAAGATTGACTGTAGAGTTACGGAATCGACATCCTGCGCAGTTGGCCAATCCCACATAATATCTTTGGGGTCAGTCGCCATCTCTTTTCGATGGAGAAAGTTCATTTGAACGAGTTTTTCGTTATGGTCAACAGCAATTACTTTACCCAGTAGTATGTCCTGGGACTGTTCCACAAAACTGCATAATACTGTCCCTGAGTAAGCGAAGTGAGGTCTTCTGGTCCGTATTGAGCAATGTCATTTTTTCCATCGATGTTGCTATTGATGTTCGTAGAGCTCTCGGACTAGTAGTGTCGGGCTCATCATCGGACGAACTGGATGGTGTTGTGAGACGTTTAAATTTTGGCCGCTTCCTCGCAACAGCCGATTGTTTATCGCTGATTTGTTTGCGAAACTCTTCATCAGTAATAACTTGAGCATGGGTCGAATATTTTGCGACGACGAACAGGTTCCTTGTCAGCAGGCATTTGTCGACGACCGCGAACGATGGCTTCTAGTGATGTTTCTGTTTCCTTTGCTACAAGGTGGCATGAGTATCGCATTCCGGCTGGAGCGTGCCGCTACAACGCATTGATCAACGCCAGTGGTGTGTCTGCAAGCATTATAGTTTTTGGATCCGTAGAAGGGGGTTTCATTACGGTGGGCGCTGAGGAGGGAAGAATCGGCGTTGCTACCTTGGACGGAGTTTCCGACATGTATCCAGACGTAGACGGCAGATTGTTAGCTATTGGATCTTCCAACTGAACTTCAGGGTCATCCAGCTATTCTCACTAACACCATAATATGTGTTTGGCAACGCATTCCTACCACGCCACGTTGACTGCAGGTTTTTCCCATTGAAAATGACTAGTGGATCGTGAGCGGTGCCGTCGGCAGCACACAGCGGTGCTGGCACCGTGGTATTTTCTCTATTCGCGCCGCATGTAACACGAATTGTCTTCCACCTACAGCGTCAACAAATTTGCATTCGGATGGATCGGATGGAAAACTCGACTCGTCACAGTTCCAAATCGCCTCAGGCCCATTTTGAAGACCGAGGCGTTCGATTATTTCAGCTAGTTTATCATAAAAACCATACGTATATCACAAACGGATCCGAAGTGATGTCTTTTCGAGCAATTTGCATAGTGGTCATCTTTTTCAGTGATAAATTGTGTCGCTCCAGGAATGATTTAGCCCAATGCGGTCCTGGCATTCCATTTGGAAAAGGGGTGGCGATCTCGTTGGTTAATGCATAGTCCCTCACCACCTCGCGAAACTCCAGTAGTGTTAACCCAAATCCAAAATCAACCGTCATGGTGATGTGTGTTGCCAATTTTGTCTCATTTTCGCGTGAAAAACAAGTCTTCGACCCTGTGGCTTCAAAACTTCGAATGCAGCTTCCATGCGCCGTTGTCGCAACATATAAAATGACATATGATACTTTTCTGCAGCTTGTCGAATAGAAACGCCATTGCTAACTTACTCAATGGCCCTTCGAATTGATTCGTCGGTATACAACATAGGCACTTTCACGTAATGACGTGGCATAATTTAATACCTACAATCGGCAACTTTATAAACAACTGAAAAGAGTGCCTTTATATACATGGTTATATGAGCTAGCTATGCAATATATCATGATTATATAAGCTAGCAAGTTAAATAATTTACCTGGGGTAGAAAAATCGCGTTTGGGAAAATAAAAATCAGTTATTTTTTCACCCCCACTAGTTGAAAATTTCGGTGTAAAAAAATCACCCCATACTTGTTGTCTCGAATAAAATAATGAAATGTGGATGATACTAGGCGTTTACAGCATCTTTTATAATATATGAGCCCATTTTTTGGAGTTGTGCAGAATGTACATAACGTTTCGCGAAAAAGTTGATAACATGTGTCAAAAAATTTTAGTGGCTGTTTTTCGATTGGATGTATGTGTAGCTATGTGTTTTGCATTCAGGGAACCGTATCAAACATCAGTTATTTATTATTATAATATGGGACAGGGGTCGTAGTTTATAGCAGCATAGGTTTGATAGCATTTTTGTTGACATCACGAATATTCAGATGGTGATTTTTATTTACCCCGTGTAACCCCGATTTTTTTTACCCCAGGTGATTTTAAATTTTGTTTTCAAATGTTGTCTCAAATTTAGTGTTTAATTAAGGTATAAACCTTGAAATGGGAGATCGTGTTATCTTAGGTATGAAAAATTGAAAATTTGTCCCCCAAAAGCGCGAAATTGGCTCAAAAATCGAACGCGGCACCCCACGGCCAGCGTGTCACTCTCTTCTTCAAGAGCTCGTCATGGGCACTATAGCATTTTACATATTACATTTTAGCCCATATGACGGACATTGGAGTAAAACGATGATTGGTTATGGCCCTGAAGACGCCCACTTTGTACTCGAGCTGACCTATAACTACAACGTTGGTAGTTATAAATTGGGCAACGATTTTATTGTAAGTACTGCTTCGTAGCTAAATTCAAGTGTTACACAATAGTCGTAAATCGTTGTGCGAAATTAGGCTAAATTTCCTCTGTGGTAATGTCTCTTGTTTGAAAATAGAGTTCTTTTAAATTCTATATGTTCAATAGCAACCCACGAATAAGATAGTAATCGCCAGAAATGATTGCTATATTTTGACGCACGTGTTTCGCACGGTAAAGTGTCATTTCGGGCTGTTGGCCACGCTTTTGTACAGTACGCTGTAAGCATTATGGCATTATAATTACAGTCGAAGCAAGCAATCTCTCAAAATTTATTTTTAGCGCAAGCAATGGTCAAACATAAACGTAGAACGAGACGAGACTTTCGTTGATTCCTGTTCTTAAATTCGACGGGAGATTCAAAGCACTGGCGGATCTAGAAATTTTTTACGGGGGAGAGGGTGCTCATACCTTAGCCCTTTTTTATTAACTGATGTTGGGTCAACCCACGATTGCGAACCGAGCGGTATCACTGCGAGCAAGCGACGTTTATAGTCACAAATGCGTTGAACGAATCAGCTCGTTTTGCCACCCTCGAAAACTTAAATCCACATATTTAACAAATTATACAATAAATTCGACTGAAACCCGCACAATCATACATAAATCAAAGAGAGTCCTAATGCATGCAGTATTGTGCGAAAAAGGTATATTGATCACAGAGACATTTAAGTGAAGCATCTCATTATTTTCAACATCTTCGAAAACCTTTATAACCACAAATGCAACAAATTATAACATTAGCTTAGAAATCGCAGAATCATGCATGGGTCAAGGAGGGGTCAAGTGGAATTCAGTGCCATTCCAAAAAGGTATATCGTTCACAGATAAGTTCAAATGAATCACTCCATCGTTTTCAATCTCCTGAAAAACCTTTGTAATAACAGATGCAACAACATATGACATTACATTCAAAATAACGACATCAAAAATGTTTCTTCGGGGGAGTCCCATGGGATACAGTAGCGTTCCAAAAAGATACACCGGCCACGGATACGTTCAAATTACTCGATTCATTTTTTACAGTGATCCCTAGACCCTTATAGTGACCATATAATGCTCTTTAACGATTATCTCAAAAATATGATATAAAAAGGGTTAAAATAGGTTCGCTGGGACGTCATTTTGTGCTCGTTATCTCCTTATCCGCGGTTCTGACAAAAAGTATTAATAAAAAAGCTGTACATCTTATCCAGATGAATATAAACGATTTGAACATTTTTTTGATAAAAAGCCCGAGCTATAAGACATAAGTAAAAGGCATTTTCCCTCGGTTACAAATGTTGAGCGGGTAACCTCTTTAAAAGAGTCTATCATACCCCATTAGTGGACACAGACGAATCCTATTTTGGGGTGAAAATACGTCCAGAATACTGCAGAAGACCATATGGGAATATCTTCGTTCTTTCATGAGATTATCTATAAATACTACTCGGACGGACGGACACAATAAAATTTATCAGTGCACATACAAATAAATGCTTCTTTGCTCGTTGCGCAAACAAATTTTTCTGACATGTTTTATATTTTACGTTTTTTTAATTTTGTATGACTCGACTTAGGTCTGAAGGTGTTTCTCGAGACCCCCTTGATCCGCTAGTTGACCTAAGACACGGTCTGTGTAATTATTTTGTTCCAGTGCAGAGATAATTTTCGTGTAAACAGGGAAAGCTATGCGTTATCCAATTTTGGCCAAAATTTTATGAGATCATTAAGAGGTGGGATCTAATCATTTATATGGAATTATTGTAGCTGTAAATATCCGCTTATGCCGAGTATTTGGCATTGTATAACACCGTCTTGGATGCTATATTTATGGAATTTCTTAGGATTTGATATTCCTCCTGGAATTTCCTGGAATGTGAAGCATGTGTAGTGAATTTCAGTCTTGGGCCTATATTGGTTTTAAAATTGGCCTTTGAGCCCTTAATTGCACGGAAACCGGTCGTATCATCGCTCAAAAATCGGTGAGATGAGGCTCTTTTTGTATAGCGCACTAGACATCGTGTCGTTGAGTAGTGTTGGTTGCTGCATGTTCTGCATAAAAACTATTCGCCACTGAATTTGCATTTGCTAATAGCTTTGTTTATATCGCGAAATATGCTGCTCGAAGCAGGCCAGGTAAATTGTATGTACTGATACGCTCAGAAATCTAAAACTTGACCGCGCCAAGTTCCTAGTTTATGGTTGCTTTCGAATATTTGGAGAACAAAACAGCATTTGTTTCCTTTCAGGATTCATGTATCATGTAGTTTCATTTTGAATATCAGAACATATCAATTCACTCGAAGCAAGCTGCCGAGGCTGCCAGGATGTCAGAAGGTGCTGGCAAACGGGAACACGACAAAAAATTTACTGTAAAAGACCCGGACGGACATTCTTTTGTTCTGGTTGACGAAGATTCTGATTTCAGCACAAAAGGTGTGTCTGTACATTTTTATCTTGCCTTTCGTCTGATAGGTCGGGCAGTTCTTGTACAGAGTGTTTTCGTATTGCTTTATTCCACCGTCTAAGCAGTTTACATCTGAATTCGTCTAAATTTCACTAAAAGATTGTTGTACTCTGCGAGGCGTGCAAAAAAACTGTACTTAAATTGTACAACTTCAACTACCGGTAACATAATTATTAGTCGATCGCCTGAGCTCTGTAGTTCTTCTGTTCTATATTATAAAAGCATTTTTCTTTGATGAGTAGATATTAAATAATGGCTATGCCTTCTTCCCTTCCGATCACACAGTAAAGTACGTACGCAATCCTTAGAGAAATACAGTACGTTATATATGTGTGGTCTTCGAAAAGCGGGAACGTAATAATGTCGAGTTAATTCATTATTGCTCAACAATTACTAACATGTTATGATCAGCAAACCTTCAAAGTGTGAGCCGCCGCATTTCTTATAGTATTAATTCATTATAAACATTAAGTGAGTCAGCAAAGACACGTGGTCCTTCATGTGACAGAACTGTGTATATGCTGCATATGCGCATGTTTTATTTTCAAGCTATCTAGGTTGACCTAACAAAGATCACATGGTTCACGAGTGACGGAGCCGCAGTAATGCTTGGTTATCAGGATGGTGTTGTTAATACACTCAGCTATGCTCTAAAAATCCCTGTTATTGAGTAGTCAACTTCAAGACTGAAGTTAACGTCGCCGGACACAAAAACAAATCAAGCAGCTCGTCGAATTCTATAGTCCGACGTTTTATATACACAATGGAGCTGTCCCATCCGAGTGGTACCTGGTTCGAGAAACTATCACAACCAGTTTGCAGCGACGTCCGACTTCAATAGACGAAATCCTCATCAGCGGAATCGATGACGATTTTCCTAGTTTGCCAGACCTATTTTGCACCACCCCTGTCGTTGAGACGCGTCCATGGTCTAGTTACAACTTGGATTCTCGCTGAGTAATCTAATCAAATCGCCTCTATGAAATCGGCAAAATGTTATAAAAAGTTTTATTTTATGTTATAAATGTGTAAGCATTTCGCTGCTCTCCCACGATCATGCTTGTGTACCAATACCAATTTCTGTAGTTAACCTGGTACGGACAAACGACTCTATTAAGATCAAGTTAATTTCAACTTTTCAAATTTTGTGTTTATAACAGTAGTTGTGTTTCACGATTTTACCGTGATGTCTATAATTAACCTTATCCGAGCAAGCGGTTTCATTGAGTATAAGTTAGCTGTTTTTTCAAATGCAGGCAAAGATGAACGTTAAATTAGAACCAATTGGTGCGCCAAGTATTTTTTGAACAATCATAGTTGGATTAATTCCTTTACATAACCGTTTTAAAAAAGGTATTTTCGCACAAACACGTACAAGTCATAAACGTGCTCATCTTATATTGGTAACTAATCCTGATTGCATATGTACGTTGCAAATGTACATATTTAACGAAAATGTACATTATATATATTTTGCATAGTTTACTTTTCAATGGAAGTCAAATGCTGAATGCCAACGGGTGTCCTTATGGTTATCGGTTTCAACGGGTTTGACGAAAGTAAAATCATGGAATCTGCCAGATTTCTTGAAGATTATTTTTATTACGATTACCTGCTGCACAAGACTGCTCTTAAATCCAGGATTAATATCCAAAAAGGCTTTAAAAGAACCCGTGAGGCCCTAATTATATGAAAACGGGCGTATCTCCATAAGCTAGGAAAATATACATCTTCTTGGGTTGATTTTGTAAAGCCAAAGAAGCTCTATGCATGCAACTGGTTATTACAGTGGTTACCTATGTTGTAGGATTATATACGTAAAATGTGTTTTAAAACGGACATATGTTGCAGATAATATAATATCATATACAGATAAGGCAAAATTTTCAGGTTTACCCAGTCCATTACCTGCTGCACAAGGGTGCCCTTAAATCCAGGATTAATGACCAAAAAGGCTTTAAAAGAGGACCCCTGAGGACCTAATTATAAGGAGACGGTCGTATACTCTATTAACCAAGGAAAATATATCTTCTTGGGCTGATTTTGAAAAACCAAAGAAGCTTTTTATGCATGGAACTACATATAACTATGCTATTACAGTGGTTTCTTATGTATTAGGATTAGGTAATATGTGTTTTAAAACGGATAAAAAATTACAGGAAATTTACTCGAAAACGACCTATCCCATAACCAAATAGGAGATTTATATTTGAACGAAGGCAGAGGTACGACGCGTTTTGTAGCTGCACAATTGGCGTTATTGAAATAAGATTACCTATGTCATTTTGCTTTTTTTGTGGGATCTGGTTGTGGTGTTTGTTTTGTTTGGTTTTGGTTATGGGGGTTTTGTTTATGTTTTAGGTTTGGGTGTAGGGGTGATTGCTTGTGGGTTGGTTTTGCGGGGGGTGTTGTTGTTGTGGTGTCTGGGTTTTTTATTGTTGCGTGTTGTGGCGGGTTCTGTGTTGGTTGTCTATATTTTTTTCTGGTTTGCGTTTTGTTTGCGAATATTGGTGTCTTTTATATAATTGTAGTTGCTGTCTTTCTCTAGTTTTTTTTTTTGGCCTTCTTCTTTTTTTCATTTCTTTTCTTTATCTAATGCTTTCGTCTTTGTTCTTTCACTATTGCTTTTCTTTTTCTTATCTAGTGTTTATATTATATAGTTTGTATGTAACTTTTTTGTCTTGTGTAGTTCGCATTATATCGTATATCATTTATATTCTTAACGAGTCCTATTTTATATATTTCATATTTATTTATCTCTTCTTCTGTCTCTTACTAGTCTCCGCTCTAATAGAATTTTCTCATTGCGTCATCAAATTTATTTAAATATTATTATCGCTCGTTTTTTTTCTGCTATATGCTTATATATATACTTTTCTCCATTTCTAAGCTATTATAGTTATTTTTTGTAGGCTTATTTATTTTTACTTAAGAAATATTAAAGTGTATTTTGGTTTTCTCTAAATTTAGATTCAAATCTCTACATCAAAAAAGTGGAAAACGAAAAGAAAATAACCTGATTTCATTATTCAAGAATTACGGGGCCCGAAATAATAAAATTCAGAGGATTGTTTGAATACTTGATAATCTACCTTTGTTTTTAAATAAATGCACGCAAATAGATATATTTTGCTTGGTTTTCTCTAAATTTAGATTCAAATCTCTACATCAAAAAAGTGGAAAACGAAAAGAAAATGACCTGATTTCATTATTCAAGAATTACGGGGCCCGAAGTAATAAAATTCAGAGGATTGTTTGAATACTTGATAATCTACCTTTGTTTTTAAATAAATGCACGCAAATAGATATATTTTGCTTGGTTTTCTCTAAATTTAGATTCAAATCTCTACATCAAAAAAGTGGAAAACGAAAAGAAAATGACCTGATTTCATTATTCAAGAATTACGGGGCCCGAAGTAATAAAATTCAGAGGATTGTTTGAATACTTGATAATCTACCTTTGTTTTTAAATAAATGCACGCAAATAGATATATTTTGCTTGGTTTTCTCTAAATTTAGATTCAAATCTCTACATCAAAAAAGTTGAAAAAGAAAAGAAAATGACCTGATTTCATTATTCAAGAATTACGGGGCCCGAAGTAATAAAATTCAGAGGATTGTTTGAATACTTGATAATCTACCTTTGTTTTTAAATAAATGCACGCAAATAGATATATTTTGCTTGATTTTCTCTAAATTTAGATTCAAATCTCTACATCAAAAAAGTGGAAAACGAAAAGAAAATGACCTGACTTCCTTATTCAAGAATTACGGGGCCCGAAGTAATAAAATTCAGAGGATTGTTTGAATACTTGATAATCTAATTTTGTTTATAAATGAGTGCACGCAAATAGATATATTTTGCTTGGTTTTCTCTAAATTTAGATTCAAATCTCTACATCAAAAAAGTGGAAAACGAAAAGAAAATGACCTGATTTCATTATTCAAGAATTACGGGGCCCGAAGTAATAAAATTCAGAGGATTGTTTGAATACTTGATAATCTACTTTTGTTTTTAAATGAGTGCACGCAAATAGATATATTTTGCTTGGTTTTCTCTAAATTTAGATTTAAACCTTTTCCTCAAAAAAGTGGAAAACGAAAAGAAAAAGACCTGACTTCCTTATTCAAGAAGTATGGGGCTCGAAGTAATGAATTTTAGAGTGGTCATTAAATAATCGATAATCTACCTTTGTTTTTAAATTAACGCACACAAATAATAATATATTTAGCTTAGATTTCCCTAAATTTTGCTTCAAAGTTCTTCGTCAAAACCACTGAAAAACAGTTAAATAAAGTTAAATCTATATTGTGTTCTTTACAAGTGTTGAAACACATGACTATAAATTGTTTATTTATGATATTATATACAGAGGCAGTCCATGCGAAAACTAACATTTAACAAAGAAATATTGTTTTAAGATGTGGTATTGAGAAATGAACAAGACATGAAAAGCAACAAAAAACGATAAATCAGCGATACAAGTTTAAGAAATGCTAAACGTCAAACTTTTTGATACTTATTAACTTATTTGATACTTTTCAAACTTATTGACAACTTTTTATAACATTTTCTTTAAAACATTAAACTGTCAGACCGGAGTGCAATATCTAGCGTTTAGTTTAGTTGGCACAAAGCAGGATATAAATAAAAACGCTCTAGAATTTGTCTTATATCAGAGCACTTCCACCATATGTATGGATCCACCATATCTATCGATAAAGCGTAGATATGTTTAAAGGTCTAACAATATTTACAATATTTTTTCATTGCCATAATTAATCGAGCATCAAAATTAAACTATTGCCTAAATAGTATCCCGAAACGCGTTTTCCGCAGGATGCTAGACTGTAATTATTTCCGATTCTAAATGTCAGGGTTCGCCCGCACGTGTGTCTTCCTGTGTAAATAAAGCAGCCGGCTTTTCTGGGTGATAGGGTGTTACGTATTTGGACAAACGACACAGTTTGGGTCACACCAAGTTAATTTTTAAACACACTAAGCTACAATTGTGGATCTTGGTGGGTTAACATTACATGTAACATTTAAACGATACTATTTATATTAATGAAACATAATTGTTTAAGTGCTTATTCTACAGATCAGTATATTTTGCTCGACCATTTCTATATCCACTTCGGCATGTTTTACGATCTTAAGCGAATAAACCAGATGCAGAGCTGAGACAGGTTGGGTTTATAGCCATGCCACAGACTTACACCATCGACAAAAAAACTTTAGCCAAATAGAACAACTGTTCTGAAGCTATTGTAACAAAATATACAAGAATCAATGTTCACAATTTTGTTCTTAAATATGGGCAATCTATTCAGTTGGTTAGACGATGTTAGGAATATATTGATGACATAATTTGTATATTATAGATACAGTGGCCGTCAAAATTTAAACCAAATAACGCTGATCATTATGAAGCTATAGTAGTAACTGCGCCTAAGCGATTTTGACACAAAATTGATAATATTTCGCTCTTATACAGTCGCCAAAGTGTTATCGTCTAGATATTAGGTCTGCAAATTCGACAGATTAACCCACCTGCATTGTGAAAATTTTCATCATATTGCCGTGTACGTTATCAAGTTACAGAAACAGCAAAATGTGACATGATTTTGATTTAAAGCAGGGAGTTGATTAACCATTGATCATTCAAAATGGAATATAAAAACAATTTTTTAGCAATATTAAACGTAATACATGGTAAATATTACGAATATCCGCACATCCATTCATGAATTGCAGTCGTTGTTGCAATAAAAATCATAATTTTCTGCCGTAACGCAGTAGGCTAGAAACAGTATGCTCTGTAATTTGCAACTGCTGGTTTCTAATTTGGGAAGTTTTACGGTGTATCTTGCATGGAGTAGTATCTGTCGCAATCTGGTAAGGGATCCTATGTGTCGGTTACCCTTTGCCACAATTCGAAAAAACGTATGTATGTGGCTATCTTTGAGTGCGAGAAGTAGAGGCTCAAACCAATTTTGTTGCCTAACAAATGCTTGGCATTCGCTAGGGTAAAGTCAACAGTAAGGACTTTAAAATCTTGACAGGTGTGGCCGCGAGAAACTTCCACCAGAGGACGTTTTTCCACAATTCGTGTTAATAAAATTGAAATACAGAGTTCTCGACTCAGTAGCACATGCTTTCTTCAATAAATTCGATATTTTCTGTGTGAACTAAACATTAGCACAGCGGTAGCTGATAGGGTGGGTGGTAGCCTGGTGGTATTGTGCGAAGTAGGTTAAGGCAACAACTTTTCATGTTGCGCAGCGGTAGCTGATCGGTGGCGTACCGGGTCGTATGGTGCGAACTAGGTTAAGGCAATAACTTAGCATGTTGCGCAACGGTAGCTGATAGGACGGGTACCGGGTCATATGGTGCGAAGTAGGTTAACTTATCATGTATAAGGAACTAGTTAAATCACAACAAATATGGATGGTATATTGGACTACATAACAGCATGACAGAACTATATCTTCATAACTTTGTTCATCAGGGTAACAAATAAACTGGCTTTCCTTGTCATTTTCTAGGTCCATCTGTACTCAGTAAAACGTGTGGCTTAGATAATTGAATTTTTTGAAGTTTTATGCGAAAACTCTGAACAACAGTTCATAGGATGGGACGAAAATTAGTATAGACAAGAGTCTGATGGATGATACACGAAGAGCTATTATGAGATTTACGTTTGTATATGCAGGAAAATATATAATTAGAAATTGAAAGAAATTGAAAAGAATACAAAATCGCCGAGGTAATACAACATTCAATTAACGTTGCGTTTTTCTGGTGTTTTCATGCTGCGGTACATCATAAAAAATTCAGTGCAATAGAAACCACATATTTAAACACGATACTGCTAGGGACATTCTGTATTAGCATAAAAATATACTTAAAATATAAAAAATAAATATTTGCTTCTGCCAAATTATTTTCAAGCTTAACATGATTCAAAACCTGTAGATGTTATTTTAGAATTATTTATGCTAAGACCAAATCATAGCCAAATATTGATAAGATGTGGAATGCTAATACTGAAGGATTTAGTTTCCAATCACCGGTACTTGATTGTACACTCTAACATTCGGCTGATCATACTTGATAATGCTGTTAACATTTGATGTAAAGTTATAAATTCCGATCTGGACACTACAAACTAGCCTTTAGTACATGAGATACCAATAGTGTCTGAGGTAAAGCGGTAAGCAAGCAAAAAGGACAACTCCGACGTCGAAATCATACAACGGTGTCCACAAACGTTGTCCCACCGGAAGCTCTTTGAAATAATGTTGTTGTACTTGGAACAACTGACGTTTTTCTCTTTATTCGATTCTCGAGTTGTAACACCGCGACATCGTTGGAAACTTTGGGTCTCCGACCCGCACGCTTAAGTACAGTTCCGATTAATGCAAGTCGAGATTGAGACGAGGATTGATTGGGTTGACCGACTACCAAGCTATTTGAAAAACAAAAAGGCACACGACGACGATAGTTTGGATGAGCGTGTTGACATTCTTCGATACTGCTTGATCCATTGTACTCCTTTCCATAATCCGAATATCGAATTTTCTGTGTGCGAGGTTTATTATTTAGAGCCGTATCTGGTACTATCGATGTATCTTCTTCTATCGACGCTGTAGAGCCACCTTCTGATGCCACACGTGTTTGACATCGTCGGCGAAATCTAAATTGATATCGTACTCAGCACGGTTCGCCTTTAAAATAATTATTCTACTTTTAAATTTCCTCTCATTCGATTAAACTATGTATAAGCTTAACCATAAGGTTTGAACGCTAGATTTTTAAGCATGTTGGAGTACTTGTATAAGATTAACAAAGTTATACGTCGAGGCGTCCAAACGCCTATTATGCTGTTGCGATTTACCAATGCACAAAACGAAAATACAAGTCAATAACTTGAACTAGTATTGAATGAAAATAGATACCTATCGAAATGATCGTACCTATTGACCTGATCGGTAGGCTATCCGCTGAAAATGGTTATCCTGAAGCGTTTTCGTGTCTTAAAATGAGGATCAAATTTCAAGACCAACTCAATATATATTTCTACTGGATCGCAAAAATTTTCTATTTATTTTATTTTATATAGAATTTTTCTTTGGAACGGTTTATACGATTTTACAAAGGTTACAGTTAGTTAATCCGACCGATATACTGTGCGTGCGAAAATATATTTTACTATTTGTACGTCTTTTAGTGAGCGACATATGTCAAAATGATCTTACAATACCCTATATTCGATAACAATTAAAATTCCAATTTTGTGTATCACTATTACAAAATCACGTGTAAGAAAAAGCATACAATTTTTTTATTTCATAAGATACCAGAATATATTATTTAGGCCATTTTTGCTATTCTCTGTCGAAATCCGTAACCCAGAATTGCGTGAAATTTAGTTCATGATTATTTTCAACAGACAATCGTCGTACTGTTTGTCATACAGCTGATATATTTGCATTTATCTAGAATACTATTTCTCATCGTTTAACTAAAACATAGTAATAAATTAAAAGATGTGTTTAAACACAAACCCTTAAAACTATAAATATGGGCCGTAGAGGCACAAAACGATTCGAAATTTTGATATTCAGTGGAAGGTTCGGAAAAATAAACTGTTTGAAATATTTTTCTGTCATAAACTCAGCCTGGTTCGAGGTTAAAAAGTGAGGTCGGCCTGATGTTCAACCGCTGAGTTTTCATTTGTCATTGCTGAACGTAAAATAGAATTAATTTTGATATTGAGGGGAAGGTTCCGAAAAATAAACTGTTTCGAATATTTTTTGTCATAGGCTCAGCTTGGTTCGAGGTTAAAAAGTGAGGTCGGCCTGATGTTCAACCGCTGAGTTTTCATTTGTCATTGCTGAACGAAAAACAGAATTAATTTTGATATTGAGCGGAAGGTTCCGAAAAATAAACTGTTTCAAACATTTTTCTGGAATAGGCTCAGCTTGGTTCGAGGTTAAAAAGTGAGGCCGGCCTGATGTTCAACGGTTGGGCTTTCATTTGCCATTGCTGAACGTAAAATAGAATTATTTTTGATATTGAGGGGAAGGTTCCGAAAAATAAACTGTTTCGAATATTTTTTGTCATAGGCTCAGCTTGGTTCGAGGTTAAAAAGTGAGGTCGGCCTGATGTTCAAACGCTGAGTTTTCATTTGTCATTGCTGAACGAAAAGCAGAATTAATTTTGATATTGAGGGGAACCTTCCGAAAAATAAACTGCTTCAAATATTTTTCTGTCATAAGCTCAGCTTAGTTCGAGGTTAAAAGGTGAGGTCGGCCTGATGTTCAACGGTTGGGCTTTTATTTGTCATTCCTGAATGAAAAACAGAATTAATTTTGATATTGAAGGGAAGGTTCCGAAAAATAAAATGTTTCGAATATTTTTTGTCATAGGCTCAGCTTGGTTCGAGGTTAAAAAGTGAGATCGGCCTGATGTTCAACCGTTGGGCTTTCATTTGTCATTGTTGAACGAAAAACAACATTAATTTCACTGTTATTTTTCCAGCAACCCATCCAATGATCTTCACAAATATTGTCGTTATATTTGCTCGAATTACGTATAATTAAGGTAAACAAAAGCAGTTAATAGGTTTAGAGAAGTTTTGAATTAAGTTTAATCACTATCTTTTAACAAACATTCTGGAGTTTTTGACGCTATTACAAACAATATTCGTGGATCACCCATTTTTAACTGTAAAATATGTGTCAAAGCAGACTGGAATAACATTTGAGACTGCTAAATCCAGGTTCCCAGCCGATATGACAAGAAGTTGTCATGCAAGTTGTACCTATATGACACAGACATCACGGCATGGCTTGCTAGAATATGTGGTTCATTTTATAACAGGCTTTCGAGTTTTTCTGAAGTTGTGGGCCCGAATCCAATATCAGCTGTTAAATTCTAATGTCCTTAGCCGTTTACTTCATGAATTAGTTTGCATTTCGGCTATCGCTGAAGATACCGCCGCCGGCATGACGACTCGAATACTAGGCGCTTGCGTTACAGCTGCACTTGATAACCACTGAGCTGTGACGACGCTGTTGCTCGAATCGTTAAAGCTGCTCGCAAGGCGAGCGAATAACAATACGCACTACGCAACGAACTCAGTTAATGTACTAGTGCATGTTGCATTAAATTGCACCCGAACAACTACATAAGTGAAAGGTTTAATTATCATGTTGCTAAATAAGTGTTTCTGACACTTAATGAGAAGTAGTGTGCCGATGAACCAGGATGCGTAAATGCATTTTTTGGAACCACATTTGTCCCTAACTTCCTGATCTAGAATATTCTAACAAATAAATAACTACACAAACACTAACTGAAGAGTTCCGTTTAATGGAATCTCAACAATCCCAGAACAGCACGTGTTAACACGACGTAACTTTAATATAGGCCAATCGCTGTACAAATCCTCATTCTCAAAATCGTTCATCAGAATTTCTCACCTTTCCAAATAGAGGAACCGTTTACTGTAATATCGAACATTCTGGCAGTAACAATAAATTAATATTGCACAAGTTGTTGCGACGAAAACTGATGAAATTAGTACACCAGTAAACCATTTCAGGCCTTCTTCTACGTGCCTCTCTGAAACCAATTGAAATATATATAACTTGCCCGTTAAATCCGAAATTAATGTGTCATTGTGAAACAGACATCTCAAGCAAATTTTCATATTTAATTACATTCAAGGAGCGCTCGCCTATTATAGTTCATCATTGTATACCAAAATATTTTTAGCACTGAATGAATTCTGACTGCTTTAAAGAAATTTTAAACCAGATGCTTTTGCAAAAACTATAC
This sequence comes from Trileptium ribeirensis, assembly GCA_030248225.1. Classification (NCBI taxonomy): domain Eukaryota; kingdom Metazoa; phylum Nematoda; class Enoplea; order Enoplida; family Thoracostomopsidae; genus Trileptium; species Trileptium ribeirensis. The sequence goes on along the minus strand of JASANE010003288.1, from coordinate 13,905 downwards.
GGTAGAGCAACATTACCTTTGTTTTATACCCATAAAAAGTGCTAAAGTATTCCATGCCTAACAATTATATTGAGACGAAGGTTATGATGACATATATACCTGAAATCTGTGTAAACGCTTATTGAGGGATGTTTGAAAATATAACTGTAAACATTTGCATACTTAAATAAAATTCCTTCAGTTAACTATGTATTTGAGCTTATCTGGTAAAATTTATACGCGCAAAATTTTATCGCAGTTCGGTCACTAAAACTCCGTGTAGACTTAAATTAAAAATGAGAATTGATAGCCATTGAACATATTTTCTATGACATCGGCAGATCATAATTAATAACTGATGGTGACATAGGGACCCAACGACTGATAGATATTCCTAAGGACACTGAAACTTATTCCTTTGGCGGTGTAGATCATATTTTTTCAGATTACTCCGTTCTAATTCTACATTACTATTTGTTTATTTGTCTTTACCTTATCTATTTTCATGCAACTGCTTGATCAGGTTAATATTGGAGCAATATCAATCAAATATCCCCAAAATATGACAAATTTTCATTAAATTTAAAGTATAAAAATTGAAAAAATTTTTTTGAAGTCCAAATTTGGTTGGAAATTCTTTACATTTTTGGTTGATATTGTTGCCGTCTCATAGTCGCTAGCTCAGAAAGTGTCACTAGTGCGTTAACTGTAATGTATCCTTTGTCTCGTCGGCAGCTCATAATTTTAAACCCGCGATGACTACACACAACTAGCTACTTTCCCTTTCTGAACGCGGCGATAATTTGCGTTGCGGAATCAATTTTGTCATGGTTATTTTATTTGACGGTTGTTATATATATATCACAACTTACTGCCCACAGTAATTCATAATAAAAGTCATATTTCTTGTCTGCACAGTTTTTTTTGATTCACAGTGCGCAATTAACTATCTAGGTTTCACATTTCGTTTGATCAACATTTGGTCAACATTTCGTTTCTGGTTAGTTGTCCTAACCCATGCTCGCATTAGCTAAACTACGACTACTGATATCGGAATTGCAAACACAAATTTTTGCACGATTTAGTTCACGATTTTGACAAACTGTAAAACTTTGGTATACGCACCTAAACTTCACTCGGGCAAAACCAAAATTAAAAAAATAATCGAAATATTTGAAAAACAGCATGTCTTATAACGATTAGATGTATAGCATGAAATGAATTGCTGACGAATACTGAAAATTCGATATGCTACTGAAACAATAAGTTTTTTAACTTTCAATCAATCAAACATGTAATGCTGACCTCTGCACCAAGCCCACCAGCCAGGCGACCACGTTCCATTGATACAAGTTCTCGAGGAATCGCCATGAAGGTAGTACTCTGGTTGGCATGTAAATTTAACAGTGGCACCGTCGAGATACGTGTCGCCACTGGAAAATTTTAGTACACCTTGATTCTTCTGCAGTGGACCGCAACTCACAGCTGAAATTTAGAAAGACACACCTAATTCTGGCAATAAAACATTATTTATACTGCAGCCCCCATTTTCTTTGAGATAATTAAAAGACTAGGCTCTTATATTATCGAAACTGAAACAAACTTTACGGTTTCAGATACCGAAATGGCATTACATAGATGACGTGTCATAGAAGTGTCGTATAATGACGTGATGTGCAATGTATAATATATAATGTCATGACGTGTCATATAATTAAGATAGCTCTTCCATTGAAAAGTGCATTGGTATGTCCTGTTCCGTTTCAACAAGCATTTGTACACCTTCAAATCTGCTAGGACTGCGAAGATGCTAGCCTATAATTAAGAAGCGTGTTGTCTATTTTACGCTCCGAGCCTGAAAATGAAAATTACATTATGTACGTCTTAACCGAAGTGTACAAAATCAAAGTGTGTACAGTTTTGTGCAACGTCTATCTCAGACAACTCATCGGCCGTGGCGTCTGACAAAATTTGTCTCCATTGTCTGGCCTCTGGCCATCTCTTCTAATTATTTTCATCAACTCTGCATTCTGGATTATATATTGATCAAGTGTGATCTAAGTTTCGGAAAGTTAAACAAATTATTAGCGTTTTTGTGTGTATATAATGCTGTCGAATTTTATTTTTCAATTTTTGCATTCCTATGTTAACATCGACCGCTGGTTATTTTCAGTGTCATTAATAAGAAAATAAGAAATACTGCTCCTTTAAAAATCGTGGTAAAAAAACCATGTTCTTGACTAAAAAAAATGGTGCGGAATACGTTGGACTAGCATACTTAGTTAGTGATAAAATTAAACATATTTATTACAAACTGTTTAAAAGATACTTACAGTGTATGCTATTAATTTCTTTGATTCGTTTAAAACCAAGTTCGTTGTGCAGCGTTGATAACGCAACTGACTCTGTACCAGTTGCTAGATAATCATTTTCGCACGTCCACGAACCTTGGCACAATTCCTGTAAGTCATGGTATGTAATAAACAACCAGAGATCAAAATTACAAAATTTTTTTAGTAAAACATTGCGAAAAATAGTGAAAATAATGAGAAAAAAATGAGGCCTTATTGGGAAAGATTTTCTGGTACCCTTTGAGTCTTCTGGCCTCATCGCCTAGCCAAGAACATTTACCCACCAACCCGACAGACCATGCATACCTATAAGAGTGCATTTTATATTTCTGTTAACAGTACAGGTGAAGAAATTTTTCGATCGACGCGATCCGGCCCGCTGGAAATTGATGTCGGCATGGCCCTGCCAAGACCTATAAAATCCCATCCTAGCCCGACCACGTCTGTTTGTAGTCGAATGTAGGCAAGCTCACAATAAAGTATTCTGGCGATATAAAGATAAAACAAATATATGCAATGAGCTCAATAAAAAATTCTTAAAACGAGCCCAAGCTTGTCGAATCATGTTGACTGAGGCGAGAACTAGCCGAAATTTTTCGGCCCGACCCATCCCGTTAGAAATCGTTCACCTGTTACATTTCGGACCTGACCGTTCATAATCAGATGTTGGCCCGTACGGGGGCATGTCTGTGGGCCGGGCTGGACCGGGCTGCGCCGTGGGCCGAAATTCCTACCTATAGGTAACAGTGAAAGTTTTCAGCTTAATGGAGCCTAATATGGGTACGCGTGATATATTAGGAGCGTACAAGAGGCGAATACTTGTTCTAAGTACGTGTAAAAATACATCAAATGTAATTATTAAATATTCATATCAGTGGTAACCACCCCTGCATCAATGCAACAAATAGTCATGTTTGTACAGATGTGTAAAGGGATCTGCGGCAGCTATATAAAAGGGCAAATGTCAAATAAAATTAAATTTTGTTTAAAAGCGACAATAACGAAGTCTTCTCATTAAAATCTGCACTTACTTTTATTCTATTCACTTGTTGTATCCTAAGATTTTGTCCATATTCTTTCCACGGGTCCGGCACGAGAGCGTGACTTGGCTGATTGAATCGTAGCGCACTATAGATTGGCTGTTGCTTGGTGTTGAAGATAAGTTTGAATCGTTCGCCAGTGATTTTCCCTGAAATTGTCTTACAAATATCGTACGGCTATTACGTAAATATCATAGGTGTCCAAGGCCCATCGGCTCAATAGACAGGGCAGTGGCGGGAGTGGTACAAGACGGCCCATGTTGTTAGCCAACTATTTTCTTATTCTCCCCAATTTTTCTGTATAATTGGCCTATTTTTTCTCTTAACTTTGGTAAAAATGCTCGTGATTGCTGAGCAGAGAGCGTTAGTTGCGGGGATTAGAGAGGGTGGGGTGGTAAAATGGCTTAGGGGGTCCGACCGTCAAGGAAGTTAGCGCCACTCCCTCAATAGAGATCTATGATAGAAGCGATACTCCAACTCAGACATATTTCATTTGTGAACGCTGTCCGCCCTGAAAGCCGCTTTCGACATGTTGGTAAATTTTAATGTTCATCTAATTAAGTCGTGTTGCATTTATTATATTACAGATTGTAAAGTACGGCTTATAAATTATTGCATATTAATAAAATATATTGTAAACCCATCAAGTCTTGTTTATATTTATTTTAATTTTGAGGAAGTATAACAGGAAACGTCCCTTTGATTGAAGGTCTCTTCAAAGGAAACGCTTTGCATACAACTGAAATTCGCAAAATAAACTACAGAACGTGAGCGCATGGACGTAAAGACGAGCTGAAATATGAGTTTCCGAACCAAATTACAAAACTATCATGAACCGAAAAGTAAGGAGTCAACTTCGCATTGGAGATGACAAGGTGTAGGCCGGACATTCGCGGGGTTGCCGATTTTCAAAAAGCCTAAAGCTTCGGATCCTATAAAAATAGAGAAAATACAAGTGCAAATAGAAAATAATCAACTAAACAAACAAACATTTAAATTGCATGTGTAGCGAAATAATTGTAGCATAGTAGCATTGCACGCGCGAATCTCTGCATTAAATCACAATTATGTGTACTGATACTGAATGTTGGTTAATACATTGTTGTTTGCTGCGAAGATTTGTCAGTATATATGGTAGTAACAGGTCCGAACTCACCCTTGCCTAGTACATGGAGCTCCAACAACAAGTCGGCTTCAACTTAGAGTTTCATAAACAAATTTCTCAATTCTGTACAAAATACGAATTAGTTCTTAGTCGGTAAGGAAACTGTCTCACAGGGCTCCCACGGTCACTCACTCGAATGCTTCACACATAGTAAGTACAAGAAAGTTGAACATTATTTTGAAAACTGGGACCATAACATACGTTGCACTGTTTGCGGTTTGATGGAGTATTTTTCTCTAGCAAATTATTTTCCGCCACAAATGACAAATCCACTGAAGGTGGTATTTTGTGTAAAACACTATTTTTTGTGTGAAATAATATGAAGAGGCCACTTTAAAGGCTCCAGAATTTAAATACTTGATCAGTTGATGCTGCTTGGTGACATTATTACACAATCGACTGATGAGAGGCCACATTTGACTTGATATGATCTTTGGAGATGCTGCGCAGCTGTATTAATTGAGTTTTCAAATGTTTGCTCTGTGATGTTGCTTGGTGAAATTATTACACAGTCGGCTGATGAGAGGCAACATTTGACTTGATATGATCATTTGGAGTGCTGCGCAACTATATTGATTGTGTTTTCCAAATTTTTTTCTGTGATGCTGTTTGGTGAAATTATTACACAGTCGGATGATGAAAGGCCACATTTGACTTGATATGATCATTGGGAGTGCTGCACAGCTGTATTAATTGAGTTTTTCAAATTTTTGCTCTGTGATGCTGCTTGGTGAAATTATTATACAATGGGCTGATGAAAGCCCACATTTGACTTGATGTGATCAATGAGAATGCTGCGCAACTGTATTGATTGAATCTTCCAAATTTTTGCTCCCTGATGCTGCTTGGTGAAATTATTACACAATCGACTGATGAGAGCCCACATTTGACTTGATGTGATCATTGAGAATGCTGCGCAACTGTATTGATTGAATCTTCCAAATTTTTGCTCTGTGATGCTGCTTGGTGAAATTATCACACAATAGACTGATGAGAGCCCACATTTGACTTGATGTGATCATTGAGAATGCTGCGCAACTGTATTGATTGAATCTTCCAAATTTTTGCTCCCTGATGCTGCTTGGTGAAATTATTACACAATCGACTGATGAGAGCGCACATTTGACTTGACATGACCATTGGGAGTGCTGTGCAGGTGTATTGCTTGAATTTTCCAAATTTTTGCTCTGCAATGCTGCTTGGTGAAATTATTACACAATCGACTGATGAGAGGCCACATTTGCCTTGATGTGATCATTGGAACTGCTGCGTAGCTGTGTTGATTGAGTTGTTACTGTTTTATGTTTTCCGGATGACCAATATTAAGAGCATAGTTCTAGTCTTTCCTGTATACAGAGCTGTGACCGACAGTTATCGTTGTATGGATTCTCCAATTTAGACAAGTGTACTTCTTCCAGTGACAGAGTTTGAATCACGGAGTGCTTAGCATTATGTTATACCTTTTGAGCTTCCTAAACTAGCTTGAACTGAAATGTATAGGCACAATAACATATTTGGGATTTCGTAAGCAAATGATATTTTAGATACAGACATGTAGTCATTTCTTCGGGTTTTTCGGGCACAGGCGGACCTGGTGAGGTTCCATACCTTTTCGGTCCATGTCTTCACAATTCAAGGCTCGCAACTCACATGCAGAAATAATCCGGGCCGACGTTCATCCGTTTCTGGCCGGTCCGAACAAAAAAAATTGGTCCGGCCCCACCTTTTCTTTAGCGCGTATACTATAAATGTGCAATGGAATTGTAATAGCAGATAGATCCTAGAGTGGTATATTTAAACGGACCTGGAAACCTGAAAATTACATGTTCCAGATTTTCGTGACCCCCGTGATAGTTAAGCCTTGCGTAATCTATGACGAAATCAACATATGGAATTAATCAACAGCGGGTATAAGGGTGGCTTAAGCTTTTTGAAAAATTTTTGATTGCCCGCGAAGTGGACCCAGGGTGTATCTTACTTAAAACTTACTTACGTAAAGTGGACCCATACTTAAAACGCAAGAAGGGTAAACTTTCATTTTCGATTTTGATAAATTTACATTTCGTGGACCAGCATATGTCTCACATTGAAGAAGTCATTTTTCGTTAATCCCGACTCATGACGAGCACGCACATATGCTCTGGCTTTTAGCGGTCTCATGATCAAGATTATAAAGCACCCGCACTGCGGATGTCAGGTCTAAATTTGGTTTGTTTGGCAAGTATGTCAAATATGTGAGTCTACTTTAGGCGCGTGCACCAAGCTTGTTCTTTTGTAAAAATCACAAATTGATTCGCGCAGAAATTTGCGTTCACATTTTTGCATTGCTATTCGTATTTTGTACACGCGAACATAGGCTCTGTGCTAAAATAATTCACGTTCATGCACATTTGTCCCTTTCGCACGTTTGTCCGCGTTCATCAAATGACATTCTAAATCATACAGCATTGTTCACGGTCTAGTTGTAGAAAACACGCAATTCGTAATCACGTTTTCACCACTTGTATGCTAAATCGTTTCAGAACGCACGTATCACAGTAAAATGCTATACTAAATTGCAAAATAGTGACCGAGCACAACGCCTACGCATTTCCGCATCGACAATCTTGTACGCGTACACAAGAGGAAATTGTGAATTATTCGCGTTCATCGCTTTTACTTGACAAAAGAACAGCCCAGGTGTACGCACCTAAAGTGGACTCACGCATAATGAGATTAATTGAGCATGTATATAACCGCTATTTATTTGTTTAGCGAAGCAGTTCGAACAGTACATACAGGTAAAGCAATATCATTCCTCAATAATATACACGCGCTAGGTATGCAGCCATCTAGTTTAGCTAAAGTACCAACAGGTAGCAAATATTAATATATTCACCCGTATTACCATGTCAATTAATTAGTATCAACTCAGAAAAACTCGTACTCTTGGAGCAACCTCCCAAAATAAAGTGAAATCCGAATGTGCAAATGGGCAAAATCCGGGGAAAATTGACAAAATTGGGGAAATTGGCAATAATTTTGAGTCCAAAAATTTCGAAAATGTATCCCACCTCACAAACTCCACCTTCCCCTCGAAGCACCCTCTGAGACTTCGGTCCTCGCCCATGTATGGCCTAAGGACTTTGCTCAATTCCGCATCTCAAAGCTCTTGAACTGATATCTGCATAAACAAAGCGTTTAAATTTCAAACAATACAGTATATAAAATACATGTATCTCCAAATTTGTGATGCAACAAGTAGAGCTCATCAGGAGTTGGTGGCACGCTGACTTTAACTCGAACACATTCAGGGCTAGTTAGGTCATCGTCACGACGCCCATTGTAGATACCAAGCAGTCCGTGTGTATGATGATCGTGGTCGCATCTAGGAAATTCATCAGGCGTGACACGGTACCAGTCTTTGACTAATCTAGTTCCGGGAATCTTTTTGATTGTCTAAAACAAAGACCGCAGGATTATAATATATCTAAAAAACCCATTATATCATTTACAGTTACGTACCTAAAGTTATGTTGAATGCCCGATGAAACCCAAAACTAATGACAACAAAAAGAAAAAATAGACAAAACTGTCTCAAAAAGATCTAATCGAGACCTAATCAACTTTTTCGAATTTTACAATCGCGCGTTGTGCACTAATCGAGAAGCAACAAAAACACGTCAACTCGTAGTTGAGTTACGCCCGTTATGGACATTTACTAACCGTTTTTCGACCATTTGTAAATACCTAACAATAAATATACCCTCGAATAACCCAGCTTGTTAGGCATTCAATAATAAGGTAACTCGTATCCACCTCAAAAACATCGCCTGTCGGGCATTTACTACCCGTTTTTCGGCCATTTGTAATACCTAACTAAATATACCCTCGAATAACCCAGCTTGTGAGGCATTCAATAATAAGGTGACTCGTATCCACCTCAAAAACATCGCCTGTTGGATATTTTAATTATATTTTGAATCATTCAATACTTTTTTTCGTTAATTTAGAAATCACACTCTTTCATCACATACTTGTATAATTGCAACCAGTATAAAATGTTGTCGAATTCACGCAACGTTTGAGAAACTTAAATAATCGCCATGAATTGGACCACAGGCCATGCGGATGTGAGCTGCGTACGTAAATCACTGAGATATCTAGGAGATATTGCTCTGTTAATGAATGAACCTCGAAAAGCGAGCGACCAACGCTCATGCAAGCATATGCTTCGCCAGCCATAAGCTGAGTTAATGCCACGCGTCGTAACCTGGGTCGATTCCGAGGAGCAGAGTTGGTCATGAAAGGGTTACTCAAGCTTAACTATTTTTACATAAGAAAAGAACATATAATATACTGTTTTATAGCGTATAATCTTGAACCTTATTTAGTAACTAGGCTAAAATGTTGACATCATAATTTTGTTCACCTGGTCAAAATAATTTATAGCAGCATATTGAATCCGTTTAAAATACTTAATGCGTCAATATTAGAGCGGAATTGTCAAGGTATCACTATTTTGAATTAAAACCGATGGCGGAAACATAAAAATACTTTTAACCAGTGACAACAATAAGTGATACTGCCAGTTGACAATGTTCTAAGTTTCGGTGTTTAAATAAGCATACTGATTACAAATGGAGCTGCTAACTAACCATTGGCGCAAATCCAAAAAAAAGTGGGGGGATAGTTACTGGTAAAATCATATAATATATAATCATGTGCGTTTATTACTAAGCCCTAAAAATTTTATCAGTCAAAAAATTAGGGGGGACGATTACTTAAGTGTCAAAAAGTGGAGGGGATTTGCCCCCCCCCCCTATAATTGCACCTATGTAACTAACTAGCTAAAACTACGGGAACTATGTAATTTCTTTTCATAGCCATTAATATTTTAGTATTATATAAATCCATAGTTACTTTTTGGTGATTGATACAGAGTCTATTACATGTTTCAATGTGTATCAAAATTATACTGTGCACCACTGAAACGTCTATATTTTTGACACCTATTAAAGCATGTTTGCTTATTTGACTGTAAACAATGACTGATACCGTATATATACCAAGTAGCTGTATAACACTAATGATTTTGTGGATAACACAACGGTCCCAGCGAAGCCTGTCTTGAAACGTAGCATGTGAAATGAAGTTTTAGTTTTGGATTCCGTACACTAAGCGTCTCAGTCAAACAATCCACAGCTAACGTTAAAATTGCACTTTATTAAATTATTTGAAACAAGCAAGACAAAAAACCGAACTGCAAACTATAAAGCCTAGCGATATAATAAAACTACATATGAACTGTTGAAAAATATATTCATTTTTAAACTAATGATGGAAATTCGCTTGTATCGTCACCGTCACACTTTTAGCACAGACATAGCCACAAGTTGTAATAGTCACAACCAGGAGACGATATTTTTGCCGCAAAATATTAATATAAGCTATAATTTTCTATAAATCTGTGGATTAGAGACACAAATTGCATAATTTCTCGAATTTAGTGCACTAAAGGTCCAACCGTAGCTGGAAATACATGCATCGACTAGTGTTTCTAGCCTCATTCTATTTTTCGTTAAACAGACCTTAGAATGACTTTATAATTCGAATTAAAAATAAATTAATTTCGCTATTACAAATTTTCTATACCAAGCAAAACCTGAAGATGGTGAATGTCTATGAGTTACCGTGCATAAAATGTGCAACATAAGTGCATTATTTGTGCATTTAGAATACACACGCAGTGCCGGGTCTAACCATCGTGATAACTATATTCGTAATAGATTCATATCTTAGGCAAGACCATATGCTTACTTTTCAAAGAATTTCACTTGAGCTAACAAAAATATGGCTTTGCAAGTAATAAATATTACTAATTTTGAAAAAAAAACATTTTCCGCTTTAAAGGTGAGAAACACCCTGCATTACGCATAAAACTAGTGCCGTCGTGCTTGCGTAGCGAAAATTTAGTGCCATGAATTTTAATTCAAAAGTTCTAGTTATATACTAAGCTACTCGATCGAACCTGGAATTTAATAAAACTCACTCAGCACATTGAGCAAATAGCTATTTTGCATGATAGATAAACATCGCACGCAGCGTGGTATTTCTGATGACAAATTTATTGCACTCATCATCTTTCGTCAGAAATACCAACGTAAAATGCGTTAGAGGCTCTTAGAATTTAGACTCTTGGCTCTGCTCGGCTGTAGAGCATAACCGATTCGAGCCGGCCATGATATCTGAATAACCGAGCCGAGCCAGAGATTACGATCTGACTGTAAGAGCCGAGCCAAGCCCAGAGGATCTTGAAAACTGCAGCCGGCTCTTAAAAGCTTTTTCCAAAACAAAAATATAATTATAACTACTGCCAACAGCAACTTCTGTCGGGATTAACTCGGCTGTGATCTTAAAAGCCATAGAAGCAACTATGTGGTTCCTTTGGTGATTTCTATATTACATTACGCTATCTCTACTATTACTAAATTGCAAACTACTATTATTAGGAGCCTAACAGCCGATCAAAGCCTGAGTTTTCATTGAAAGGTCCGAGCTGAGCCAGAGCTTAAGATCGGTCTGCGAATGCGGAGCCGAAACGTACACGATTCAGAAAGAGCCGAACCAAGCCTGAGCACGATAGTACTGCTCTTTCTCATCTCTAAGAGCCGCAGATATCAAGTCATCTCATTTTTTAAATCGTTGGGTAGACATGTAACATAATAATAGGTCATATTATCAATAACCACGGAATTTCCCGTGACACATTTATTTTATTCACTAATATGTGTACACCTAAATCGCACCATTTTGAAGTTATGCTTGGCATAATCTGATTTAGATATAATGATAGGTAGCTACAAACGTCGGTGCTCAACACCTTGTGTCAGATTTATTTCACTCATCACCTTTCTTAAAAATACCATTGCCAAAGATGCAAATATCAAAATATATTATTTTCACAAATCGTTGTGTAGATATGCAACTTATTAATGGATCATATTTTTTAGAAACACGAATTCTCAGTGATAGTTTTGCTATATCACTGTAATATGTGTAGACCTAAATTGCACTATTTTAAGTTTATGCTTGGCATAATATAGTTTGCATAAAGCACCGGGTAGCCATAGATCAATTCCTCAGTCGCCCTCAAATTTCCGAATACCATGATTAGTTTATTGATTAACTTTGGTGATGGTACCCTTACATGGCTTTGTGAAGATACTTAGTTTTTACAAACTAAGTTCTAAAAAATAATCAATCATCAGTATTAGAGCAGCTATTATCAGCAATTTGAGCAAAGCGTAAATTTGTAGCTATTTCACTTAACTCCAAATAATGCAATTTTAAGAAAATCGAAGAAGAAAAGTTCAAATGCAGGCTTGATTAAGAAGTCATTTAAAAACGGATGTCTGTCTATATATTTGTTGTGGAGAAGGAGGGGGCAGATACAGAAGTAAAGTAAAGTTTAATCGGTTCACTCTCTCCAATTTCTCTGAACATGCATCAGAATTTATTACAATTGGTTCATAAAGCCAAGGTTCACTCTCTCCAATTCCTCTGTTCAGGCATCAGAATTTATTACATTTGGTTCATAAAGCCAAGGTTCACTCTCTCCAATTCCTCTGTTCAGGCATCAGAATTTATTACAATTGGTTCATAAAGCCAAGGTTCACTCTCTCCAATTCCTCTGTTCAGGCATCAGAATATATTACAATTGGTTCATAAAGCCTAGGTTCACTCTCTCCAATTCCTCTGCTCAGGCATCAGAATTTATTACAATTGGTTCATAAAGCCAAGGTTCACTCTCTCCAATTCCTCTGTTCAGGCATCAGAATTTATTATAATTGGTTCATAAAGCCAAGGTTTACTATCTCCAATTCCTCTGTACAGGCATCAGAATTTATTACATTTAGTTCATAAAGACAAGATTCACTCTCTCCAATTCCTCTGCTCAGGCATCAGAATTTATTACATTTGGTTCATAAAGCCAAGGTTCACTCTCTCCAATTCCTCTGTTCAGGCATCAGAATTTATTACATTTGGTTCATAAAGCCAAGGTTCACTCTCTCCAATTCCTCTGTTCAGGCATCAGAATTTATTACAATTGGTTCATAAAGCCAAGGCTCACTCTCTCCAATTCCTCTGTTTAGGCATCAGAATGTATTACAATTGCTTCATAAAGCCAAGGTTTACTCTCTCCAATTCCTCTGTTCAGGCATCAGAATTTATTACAATTGGTTCATAAAGGCTAAGTTCACTCTCACCAATTCCTCTGAGCAGTCAGAATTTATTACAATTGGTTCGTAAAGCCACGGTTCACTCTCTCCAATTTCTCTGGTCTGGCATTAGCATTTGTTACAATTGGTTCATAAAGCCCAGGCCCTCTTGGCATCAGATGTATTACAACTGCTTCATAAAGCCATTCACTCTCTCCAATTCCAGTTCAGGCATCAGGGTGGGTTTTTGTGTGCATCAGAATTTTTTACAATTGGTTCATAAAGCCTAGGTTCACTTTCTCCAATTCCTCAGTTTAGGCATCAGAATGTATTACAATTAATTCATAAAGCCAACGTTCATTCTCTCCAATTCCTCTGTTCAGGCATCAGAATTTATTACAATTGTTCATAAAATCTAGGTTCACTCTCTCCAATTCCTCTGCTCAGGCATCAGAATTTATTACAGTTGGTTCATAAAGCCAAGGTTCACTCTCTCCAATTCCTCTGTTCAGGCATCAGAATTTATTACAATTGGTTCATAAAGCCAAGGTTCACTCTCTCCAATTCCTCTGTTTAGGCATCAGAATGTAGTTCAAGCTATAAAGCAAGGCTACTTTTTCATCTCGTTAGGCATCAGAATGTATTACAGTTGGTTCATAAAGCCCAGGTTCACTCACTCCAATTCCACTGGTCAGGCATCAGAATTTTTTACAATTGGTTCATAAAGCCTAGGTTCACTTTCTCCAATTCCTCAGTTTAGGCATCAGAATGTATTACAATTAATTCATAAAGCCAACGTTCACTCTCTCTAATTCTTAAATCTAATAATTATTACAAGGTTCAAAGCCCAGGTTCATCAGTTAATTCTTCTTGTTTGCATCAGAATATATTACAATTAATTCATAAAGCCAAGGCTCACTCTCTCCAATTCCTCTGTTTAGGCATCAGAATGTATTACAATTGCTTCATAAAGCCAAGGTTCACTCTCTCCAATTCCTCTGTTCAGGCATCAGAATTTATTACAATTGGTTCATAAAGCCAAGGTTCACTCTCTCCAATTCCTCTGTTCAGGCATCAGAATTTATTACAATTGGTTCATAAAGCCAAGGTTCACTCTCTCCAATTCCTCTGTTCAGGCATCAGAATATATTACAATTAATTCATAAAGC